>LZPO01108078.1:38315-49737 GCA_001675575.1 Neotoma lepida | reverse complement strand
CCTGTCATGCTCCTGAGTCCCAGCTCTTTCCTTGGAGAAAGCACTGGGTCCTACTGTCAGTTAGAGACACTTTCTCGGGTAAGAGGAAGACAGCAGGCATTCATGCCCATTCCCCCTAGCATACTGAACANTGTACTGTTTATGAAGAATGACCATTAAACATACCNTGCCGTGTCACTGGATATATCACAAATAACAAAATGGTGATAACCTATTCACTGTCTACTGTGACAGANTNTGTGGCTTATGGACAACAGGAACTCATTTCTCACAATCTAGAGGCTAGGAAGTATACTATTCAGGTGTGGTCAGGGTCAGGGTCTGGTGAAACTACACTTTTAGTCACTGAAAAAAGNATCAAGGGGGCTTCCTGAGACATCTTTATTGGTTAATCCAACACGTAAGGGTTCCAAAGTCCCCTGTCACCTCCAAACCCCTCCATGACCTAATACTGTCTTATTAGGATTAGGGTTTCTACACGTAAACTTGGGGGAAACACATTCTACTTACAGGGCTCTATGTCCAACTAGGTTCCAAACCTTATTANCCATCTTCTATATTGAAGCCTGGTCCGGGTAGCTGGTGGTGAGCAAGCAGACAAAATTATCTGCCTTCAAGGGTCTTACCCACACTGAAGCAATCAAATTTCCTATGATATTATTAATATTAGCTACTCATTAGAAAAAGGGATTTTCCTTTCAACTGAACTTCAAAGTGTTCTCCAAATTTGTACTATCAATAAGAAATATTTGACCACAAGCTTCCATTATGCGTGTATTTACTTATTCAGAAACCACACAATACAGTTCTGTACCATTACAGCACATATTGTATAAATTTTAAATAAATAAAATATATAAAGGATGAGATTAGAGTAAATATAATTATAAAATCATGCNTTCCTGTTTTGTTTTCTTGGTTATCTCAATGGGTCATCTCGNTCAGGCTGAGAGACTTAATTATAGCTTGTGTGAGCTTTCACAAATTATCTAACATTCTGTGTTCCCACTTTCTCTGTCAAGTGGAGATAACAGAATCCATCTTGCAGTATTCCTGGGAGGGGCAGAAGGAGATAATTTAGGGAAAGTACTTACTCCTGGCACATTATAAACACACATAATGACTGCAATTGTTACCGATATGGTATTATTATTTCTAAGTAGAATCTGTTCACAAGCATTTAGAAGACAGATTGTGTATCTCCTAATGCAAACCTCTGAAGGGTGGATGACATGCTGCTTAGCCACTGGTATCACTTAACAGAAGGGCCAAGAGTTCAAGACCCAACTCAGGCTCACATTCTTCAGTGTGACAGATGGGAAGTTAGGACATTTTAGTATATGGTATCTGCTCCCACTGTAAATCTTCCTGCCCTAGCCCCTGGAAGGTTCTCTAGCTGATACCAGTTCACATAGGTCTCAGCTGTCACCTCCCATCTGCCATCCTACCTCTGTCACAGTCTGTGGGGGGTCTGCATAGAGCTGGCTGGTGCATGCGTTATAGGTTATTAAAGGACATGGAAAAGTGCTCAGACTCCAAGGCAGGTCCAGGAGTAGTTTTCAAATGTCCCTGTTTGTGTGGGAATGCTTTAAAGCTAAAGAATGTTGTCCTTGGCAGAGGTACCTCCCATTAGATGCAATTTCTTTCTGCCATTTCAAGAATTGCTTTATGTCTGTGTTCTCTATAACAACAGGGCACGGAGGTCAAAATAGAAATTATATTTCTCAGAATGCTCACATTAGCATAGAGGGTAGTGCACAAGCCCCAAGCAAAATATCTCTGTCCAAGGCAGCCTTCTGGGACAGTGATGACTAACAAGTTAGGCTGCTCCACCAGGGACTACGTTGGGCCCATTCCCCGGCTGCTGCTCCCCAGCCAACATGGGCAGTGTGTGTTTAGTCTATTAGAGTATTTACTCAGGATGCCTATCGTCATGGAACNGAGACAGCCGTCTGGGAGAGGATGCTCTCAATCCCCAAGGAGCATAAGTNGGGAGAGGTAGATCTATTTTTTCCACAGGACTCTTTTCCCAGCCTGACTCTGTCTCCACCACTAGGGGAGATTTAGTATGTTGGTCAGTCATGGTAGCCTTAGGCAAGCCAAAGGTACAGCTTTAGGATTTGATTGGTCTGGCAAAGCCGAGATAATTTCTTGGGTGGGAGGCCATGTTAACCCCTGTCTCTTATACACATCTAGATGTGTATAAGAGACAGGTGTCTTGGGGAAGCAAGGATCATCAAGACTGTCACAGATATACACAGTCTGTGCACAAGAGAGGAAGGAGTCTAACTCAGAATCGGAAGACCCAGGTTCAAATCCCAGATGTTCAATAGCCATGGAAATTCCCTTGCTAATCCAAGCCTCTGCTCTATCATCTAAATAGTGGAAATAACAATCCTTTTCTTCCATGATTGATTTAGAAATTAAATAGAAATAACAAAATCCCAAGGGTATAATCAATTATTATATGGAAGATTTGACTTAGCTATTCTGCAGTGTATATACATATAAAAACATCATGCTATATATCACAAATACATTTAATTTTCAGTGGTCAATGGANGAAANTCTTTTCAAGAAAGCTGAATATATACTTGGTTTTGTGCCAGTGTCAAAGTTGAAGAGAGCATACCACAGATGAAGCAGGACCCCCTAAAAAGGTTAAACAGAAATTGGAGGAAACACAGAAGGAACTCTTCATAGTTACACCAGGAACACACTCTCTTCCTGGCCTAGTTTCCCCAAACCTTCTCAGCCTCACAGCAATGATTCAGGCAGAAGGAGTCAGTCTCTTTCCCATCTCTGCAAAGCCAAGGACACAGGGGAATCACTGACAGGGCACTACTGCTATAGTGCTATAGGAACTACAACTTCCTGTAGTTTTGCTAAGGAATGTCTTTAATCTGCTATATATAATTCAATTACAGTGTGCATTAAGTTTGTTGCAGAAATTCTATGTGAGAAAGAAGAGACTGTGTATAAGATCTACAATTGGCGCAGTTAGAAAATAATGGGAGGGAAGATGGGGTTAGAACCTAGAAAACCCTGCCGCTGTGTTTGTCATAGCAAGTGAAGACATAGGAGGGTGACAAAGTGGAGATGTTCTGTAGGTGGCAGTGTCTACTGTATATATCAGCAGACTCCTGGAGATGTGGGGGATAAGTAATCCACGTTCCAGTGAGGGTATTACTCAAAAAGACACCGCCTCCAGTTCAACCCGTTCAAACTACNGGTCAGAACTCATTAGCTAAGTATGAGGTCAATTCTAAGGCTCTATAGCAGCATAGAAAGGAGGACAGTGAAGTAAACTAATCTAAAACACAATTGCACAAGAGAAGGAAAAAAGTGAATTAAAGTGAGTGGATCATAGAGAGGGAAAGCATTATCCCACGGAAACACGGAGGGTGGGCATTCTTAGATGCTCAGTGTACTTGGAAATATGAGGGCGTTTTTAGGTTTCCACCTAAAAATGTGAAGGTCATGGCCTTGTTGCTCCTCAGGTGACACTACATAATAATGGAAAAGACCATGCACAGTGGGCAGTTTGAATCTTTTCTCATGACTGAATTCTCAAGCTTCCCATCAAAATATCCTGTGAAGTTCAACAATTTCCAGCTCTCCTCACACAACGTAATCTCATAGGGTACGTGTGCATGAGTGTGTGTGCATGATGCGTGCATATGTGTGCATGCTTGTGGGTATTAATGTCCAGGTTCTGTGCCCATAGACTGTGGTGTTGGTCAGACTGGGGACTTGTCNAAGGTATTGTCACCACCTCCCCAGATGANATCAATGTGCAGATGAAATTAGAAGCCACCAATTAGGTCATTACTTATCCAACATCTCCAGGAGAGAGGTGGAGGAGAAATGATTACCCCCATTTTTCAAGGGAGGAAATGAAGGGCCCAGGCAGTTAGGAAACTTGGCCACAGCTGTACCCATTATGTCAGTGTCAGAAGTGGGTGTGGAGCCAGGTCTCCTGTGTGGCTTCTACTCAGGGCTCAGCACTCACCGCCTTCATCCAACGTCTCCCAGCTTCAGAAAGGCTACCAAGGAGAGAAACAGTCAGAATCCCAGCATTCCTTTGCACAAAAATTCTCAGAAATGCATCAGCAAATACACATCCCTCCTTACAGGAATAGCAAAATAGACCACTTAAGTAAATCAAGCCATTTGATGAGGGCCAAGAGAGCTATTGATGCTAGTTTGCTTGACTCCAAGGAACAAAATCCTGAAAGGCACAGGCTTAAAATGAATGAAAATGTATCCAGTGTACAATCAAATGAAAATGCTGCGGGCCTGGGGCCAGGGACTATCTGCCAATTGGACCTCTTTCAGCGCCCTAAATTTAACCAGCTGGATTCTGCCCCCTCCCCTTTTGTAAGTATCATCTTTTGCAACCTTCTGAAAGGAAGAGATTTTCCTTTTAATAGGAAATCTGTATTTCATCATAAAGATAGAACATAATGCTCTGGGTTCAGCCAATGTCTTGGGATGTGGGTCCTTTGTGTATTGTACATTTGGCATCAGAGGAAGACTCACACTACAGCATGTTTATTTCAGGAATGACGGGCTAGAAGCACATGCCTATGGAACTCAAAGCATAATCTCACCTCTGTCCCTAACAGCTGAATAATGCTTTCTGTTTGCAGATCTCTTGATCATTTNCACAAATTGAGATAATCTTGAACCTTCCAAGCTGTTCCAAAATACAATGAGCAAAGGGAAGTGAGGCTGCCGTGTGTGTGTGTGTGTGTGTATACACATCTAGATGTGTATAAGAGAGGTGTGTGTGTGTGTGTGTGTAAAAAGACTGAAAGATTATACTTAAGTATCTATAATAATTATGACTGAGAAAGATTATTATATTCTTTAATATCTCTTCTGCAACAAATACTTAGCACTTAGCAATCTTAAGAGAAAATTATTTTAACTTGAAAAGGATTATCATAAATGACAAGTAAAAGAAAAGTAGCAATGANGTTACCTATGGTCAGATGACACGGCCATGGTTCTCTCTGTGGCCAGCTCATTTGAGGGCCACTTAGACATGAGGCTCTAAANCCAGTCTGTANAAGTAGTGCTTTCACCCAGTGTCTGTGCTGCTGCTAAAGCCAGCACATAACAGGTAAGCTTCCTGGGCCAGAGAGTGTAGCNTCTGGGGAAGCTTAGGGACCANGGGNGGGGGGCAGTCAAAGAAGNATCCACATGGATAGCTATTTTCAAAGTGAAGGCTACAGAGCCCAGGNGTCTACTAAGGTTTTAGCCCTACTAAACCCACCTACTTTGTACTAGGTTTGAGCGCCTGTTCCCTGGCTCACCTTTTGTCATCNATCAGGCTGCTCAAAGGCTATTCCACAGCTCCCAAAACAGCTTTAGGAAAGAACCCTGGCTCAGTGGTGGCACCACAGGGGTCCAAGATGGGAATAGAGGAAGTATCACCTGTCACTTAGCCATTGTATAAACATTTCCCGAATGGCTGATGAGTAGAGTTGCTTCAGTGGACTACACAGGGTACACAGTGGCAAGGAATAGTTGGGGCAGAGTGTGGCCTTGTGTCTCAAGCTGTGCCTCTAGCACAGGCCTGTGCCCTCCAAAGAAAGGGGCCCTTTCTTTACCCAAAGATATCTACTTAGCAGCCATCATTCCTGCNGTACTCCATCTGGNCAGAGANGGTGTCTTTTTCTAAATCTCACAAAAGTGTNATATGAGTTAGCAATTGTCCTCTCCAAGGGCCATTGATTGCANCAGTCAACAAAAACACAAAATCTTAAACAGGTTGNCTTTTGACTTCAAGGAACCAACCTAAATGGAATCAGAGAGCAAATAACTGCAATAAGGTCATAAGCTCTATAATAATGCATATGGGGCTGGGAAGACCCTCAGCAGTGACACCCTAGCAGNGGACCTGGTATTTCCTGNATGGTAGCCAANGAGTATCTGTAACTCCTATTCCAAGGAATCTGATGCTTCTTCCTACCTCTATAGGGACCAGGTACAGACATGGTCCGTATACATATATGCAAACACTCATACACAAAATGTTCAAGTACGTAAATCTTTAAAAATATACTAGCACATAAAACTCACAATAAAAGTAATATGAACACTTCCTACAGAGAAATGCTCAGAAGCATAGACAAGAATAAATGACAACAGAGGAGAATCANGACCCCTATATCTCCTCTGTGCTAAGATTAATTGTATCAAACATGGGCCTGGGGCTCAGAAAAGCTGAGAGTAGCTACAAAAGGTAGGTTGAAGCAAGTACTCAGCCAGCTCCATCCAGTTCCAAAGTGCTAGCATGTCCTGAGACACTTAGCAGGTCTGTTCCAGGCTGTGCCNGGAGNATGCTGGGTGCAGGGGCTGTAGATTTCAGATGCACCCAAGGTTCCTGTTTCAGAGCACAAACTATCTAGATGTGTATAAGAGACAGGTTCCAGGCTGTGCCAGGAGAATGCTGGGTGCAGGGGCTGTAGATTTCAGATGCACCCAAGGTTCCTGTTTCAGAGCACAAACTAAGAGTAGACTGCCTGTATCTGAATCCTCTCTTGATTCATCTTACTCAGTTTCCATCTCTGTAAACATATTCANACAGTCAGCCTTCCATTTACATGGGATCTTAACCACAAATTCAAACAATTCAGGATTAGAAATGCTGATGAAAAAAATGAGTCTGCACTAAATACATATAGACTTATTTCTTGTCATTATTCCCTGAATAACAATTGTTCTCATATCATTTACATTGTGTTAGATATTATAAGTCATCTAGATATGACTTCAAGTTCATGGGAATAGGAATATAAGTTATTTGCAAACACTATAATATTTTATGTCAATGATACTCCACAATTTTGGCATCTATGGAGTTCTGGAACTAACATCCCTGTTGACCCCATTCCCACCAAGACTGAGGACAGATATACCTACCTAACAGGATTTGGGTAAGGATTAAATGTACATATAGATGTAAAGTTTTTGGTACAATACATGTCACAGAAAACACTATGAAGGGGCTGGAGAGATGGCTCAGCAGTTAAGAGCACTCACTGCCTTACCCCATGATGGCTCCCTCTGTCAAGATAGCTCTTTCATTGCTCTCCCTCTCCATCCCTACCCCAACTCGGCCATTTCGATCCCTCATGTTTCCATCCCTCATCTGGTCCTGCCCCAACTTGTTAAGCTAGTCTGTGTTGACTCCCCAGAGGAGGCCTTACCCCTATGAGGAATAGATGGGGGCTGGGGTGGGGGGAGGTGAAGGAGGGAGCGTGAGAAGGGGAGGTAGGGGTAACTGCTGTTGGCATGTAAAATGAAAAAATTGTCTTTAATTAAAAAAAAGAGCACTCACTGCTCTTCAGAATATAGCTCTTTAGTTTCTACCACCATGTTGAAGTGAGTGGCTCACAATTGCCCATAACTCTAGCTCAAGGGGATCTGATGCCCTTTTCCGGTCTCCATAGGCACCTGCACATGGGTGGCACAGACAGACAGGTGCACACATAAATAAAAATCCATCTTTAGAAAACACTATAAAGTCTATAGTGTGGTGTGTACCAGACAGTTACTACTAAAGCTGTGGGCAGTGGCAGTGGTAGAACCTTACCCTTTGTAAGCTTAATCAGCTACTTAGGGAAGGGACTGGAGCCTGGAGACCTGCACAAAGCCTGGGAGGTGTGGACCTGGTTAGAGTGAAGTGTCACTAACTGTGTCTACAATTCTTTGCAGAAAGCCTGTCACATATGCGTCCCTATAAAAAGCTCCGGGGCTATCACTACTAGAAAGACAAGGAAACCAATGACCAGACCCTCTCAGGGATTTACCCAATGTTAAGAGAGCTAAGTGAAGGCAGATTGCTAAGCTGTGCTTACCCCAGTACCTGAATCAAACAAAAAACCCACTTACACTGAAATTATTTCAAATGCATGGGACAGTTGCCAGAACAGTCCAGAGAAGTCCTAGTTAACCAAATTTGTCACTGTCAATGTTTCACCACAGCTGCTGCCTCATTCTGGGCAGACATTTACTTCTTAAACTAGTGAAGAGTTAAGTTGCATACATCACACCCCTTGATGCTTCAGCATTAATACATACCATATTTTATAGTATATACATATAATTAATATTGGTATAAATCTATTGTCATGGCTACAATCCAATTTTTTCAGTAATGTCTTTCATTGCATTTTTTCCCCTCCAGCATAAAACCCAGCCCAGGATCACTGACTGCATATATTGGTCATGTAGCTTTAGTCTACTTTAACTTGGAACAGTTCCCTGGCCTTTGATTTTCATGGCATTGCCTGTGATGAATGTAGGTCAGTAATTACACAGAATGTTCCTTGCTTGCACTGACCTGGTATTTCCTGTGATTAGATGCAGGTTATTCATTCCCAGCTAGAATGCTATGCAAGTGACGCTGCACTCTCTTCAGCTTGCCACATTCCTGCATCTGGACATCTGGATGCCTCATGACATCCATCTGCCTTTTGGTGATACTGACCTGATCACTTGGCTTTGGTCTTATCCTTTTTCTCCATTATCTTAGTTACCATTTTCTCCATCACAACCCATGAGCAACNCGAGGAGATACTATAAATCCATTTAACTTGCTCATTGTCAAACCCACTCACTCTAGATTTAATAGCCATTGATAATTCTTGCAAAAGATCTCTTTCCAAGCCCACTACTTCCATAAATATGTTTCCATGACATTATGATGAAGAGGCATTCCCCCTCAACTATCTTTCTAACTATCCATCTTCCTATCTAGTATCTATTGCCTATCAATCATCTATCTTCTATCAACATATCTTAGTAATTATCATCTATCCACAATCTACCTACCTATTGGTAATGATCATCTATCTATCTATCTATCTATCTATCTATCTATCTATCTATCTACCTACCTACCTACCTATTTATTTAACCATATTTCATCTATCTATTCATCTTTGTATCTATCATCTATCTACCATCTATCTATTTACTATATATCCATGATCTAAACTATCCAATCTATCTATCTATCTATCTATCTATCTATCTATCTATCTATCCATCCATCCATCCATCCATCCATCCATCCACCTATCATTACAAAATAGACTATTTTATTCAATGTGTTCTTATATACTTTATCACACAAATTGCTCAAGATTTGCTATTTTTAAGCTGGCTCCTAGATCTTCTAGACATCACTGATTATGTTTGCATACTTTCTGGCACAACAAAATGTTCTGGGTTTAATTTGTACCATCTCTGCCCAAGCCACGGAATCATTTTCTTCTTCTTCTTTTTTTTAATAGAAGAAAATGTTATAACTTGATACTTCTATTCTTAGCCTGGCACACAGTCACTTAAATAACTGAATGAATGAGATCCTGCTTTCCTGTGGGGCTTGTGAATTATGGCAGAGCCAGAAAAAAAACATCATTTTGACTCTTAGAAAATGTGTGTATCAGAAGNGCCCTTCAGCCACTTCAATAGGCTGGGCATTTGGGTCCATTTGTGAGCTCGCTTGCCCTTCCTTCCTTCCTTCCTTCCTTCCTTCCTTCCTTCCTTCCTTCCTTCCTTCCTTCCTTCCTTCCTTCCTTCCTTCCTTCCTTCCTTCCCTCTTTCCTGTCTGCCTATCTGCCTGGCTACCTACCTGCTTTCCTTCCTTCCTTTCTCCTTCCTTCCTTCCTTTCACTTTCACTCTACAAGTTTGTCAGAGCAGAAATCTACTACACCACCCATGGGAATCCAGGAAGCACGTGGGGAATTCAAATTCTTTAAACCTCAGGGATTCAACAGGCCTGTGCAGTGACAGCTCTAGGAAAAGGAGCTGGATCCTCAAAACACTCAGGCAGGGGACAGAATCCAGCACTGGGTACAAGGTCCTCAAGGGCATAACTCCTCATCTTTGGATCACCCTCCATCCCTATTTTCAAATATGCAGTTCAGAAAGGTATAGTGTTCCCAGCTGAAGGTCACACAGGAGGAGCCGTGGAATCACAGATTAAATCCACGTGCACCTGACTGCCAATGCACTCGAGAAGTCGACTGACATTTTTCAACTCTTTCATTTTCTCTGAATGTATGTGTTTCTTACAAATGTTCTAGTCCATTTTCTGTGGCTATGACAATACCACAGACTAGGTCATTTGTACAGAATGAAGTCTTATCAGCTCAGTTCTGAAGGCTGGGAAATCGAGGGTATCTTTGGGTGACAGTCTTGCTGGTCAATACACTGCAAGGTCCCTAGGCAGCTCAGTGTACCACATATGGCAAGAAGGATGGAGCTAAATGGGTCTTTGTAACAGACCCATTCTTGAGCTAAACCACCAGAATGGCTCTGCTTTTGTGACTTAGTCACCTCTTATTTTAATATCTCACAGTGGGGATTAAATATCAGTGTGGATTTTGATGGGAACATTCAAGCCAAAGCAGTGGGCAGTACTATCTCTGAAATGTTTGGGCATTTAATTAGATATTAATATAATTTAATATAATTTAATTTAAAAGTAACTCATTTATTTGAGTTTTCTTTCTCTGGGTTGGGGGGAGGGATTTCAGTTTAACCTCCTCAATGACTACATATCTGAAGCCTCATCTTCATAGAGAAGGGGTCTAAACTATAATCCCAGTCATTCCAGAGCAGCTAAGATCCTTAAACAGTGCTGACACCGATACCAGCACACTCCCCTCCCCCAATATCTGATTTAATTGGGTTGAAGGTGACCTGGGCACCAGGAATTTACAAGTTCTTCAGAGGGTNCTAAGTTGAAGGAAACCACTGACAGGCACAATGTAAGGAAAGCGGGGCCAGCAATAACTGGACAGCACTGTATGGATTACTCAGACATCATCGAAGTCAACCTGACTCTTTTTCCTTCAGGTAAGAAGAGACTGTGAGTAGAAAAACATTTAGAAGCCCTGATCTAGAAATGTAAAACAAAACAAAACAACAAACAAACAAAAAAACCAGAATTCTTTTCTTAATAAAATTCTAAATTTTAAAAACTAAACTGAACTAAAAATATAGCAGAAACGAAACAGCTAGAGCTAGCTTAGTGGAAGAACGGTTAAAATTATGGGCTAACCTGAGATTTTACAATCCAGTCAGTATGTGCAGAGTCAACACACCGTGTGAAGCCCTGGGCATAAATCCGAGGAGGTCAAACAGCACACAGGGCTCGAGAGGTAGTGGGCACTAGGAAAAATCAGAGCACTGCAGTGGACTAGCCTGGGGCTTCTGCCTGTTTGCTACTATCTTACTTGCAGTATCAAACAGGCACCACGAACAAGGTAGAGCGAGCAACGGACAGACTGACACACTTAGTAGCTCCCTCATTTATAACTCAAGCCGTAAGAACATTAAGGACCATCTGCTAGAGGAGACTAGGAGAATACTTCAGTCAGGAAAGGGCTTATAAGA
>LZPO01108078.1:7334-20672 GCA_001675575.1 Neotoma lepida | reverse complement strand
TNANNANNANTNANNTTGACCTTTCAAGACTAAAAGGTTGTGTTTCCTTATCAAACTTCTCTTCTTNCAATGAATAGTTAGAGACATTTTTGGATCTTTCTCCTTAGACCTGAACAGCCCTGTCCACAGATCTGGGGAAGCAGGTGAGGTCCCAGGACACTCCCTGAGCCCTGGCTGCCTGGAAAACNCTTTCACACACTCAGCCTCATGCCTCACGACTTGTGTGGGCAGCATTTGGCCGTCTTTCTATTTACACAAACTCCCTAACGGTCTGGCACCACTGACGTCTCAGAGGGAGGCACAGTACATAGAGTGTTTCACAAGAAAATCTTTAAACAAAAGGAATTAAAGAAAATCCCTGTTTAATAGTGAGTTTTTACCAAGCTCCTAAATTCTCGAGAGCAGTGAAATATTAACTTTCCCCAAGTGGGAACACAGAGCTCCCCTTGTTTCTTTACATACTGTTGGGTCACAAATGCTCTGGAGAAGAGAGCAGTCGTTCTTAAGAACCTACTGAGATTCCTCATCAACAGCAGTTAAGAAAGCACAGGATTTGGGCTCACACAGACCTGCGTTCAAATTCTGTTTTCCATCTTCCTTGTGTCTCAAGGACTTAGAGTATAAATCAGGGATACAAGTGGTAACCATCTCCTTCCTCTAAGATTCTACAGCATGAGGTATCCCAAGCANAGCAAGCACACAGCGTGTGGTGGAAAACAGTGACACCTTTACTCAGTATCTCTAGCTCTGGTTTAGTGCCCCCTTGTGGCTACCCCTGTTAGCCCTTCTTCACTGCCTTTGTGGTAAACCAAGTCAGACCCAAGTCGCTCAGGGTCAGTCCAACAGAAGGTACTGTGGGGATCTGCATTACAGAGTCACTGTGCTGTCTGCTAAAGGCTCTAACTATGAATTTGTGTACTCACTTGACTGACCACTCCCTCTTCCACAGCACTGTGGCTTCCAGGTTGGTTCCTCCTCATTGCCTCAGCACCAAATAAGGAGAGAAACACTCTACCAGTATCCTGTCACAAGCCCAAGGGGGTTCTAGATAATCCCAGGGCAACCATTTTTCTTGCCCATTTCACTGAGCCATGAAGGCATTCCACACAAGATGCCTGCTTCTACCAGGAACAGGTGGCAACTTTAACAGTCCCACCACACTCCTCACTGCCAGCCACAGCCATTTCCTGTGGCCAGAGCTCTCCCGAGTGGCCTACAGATCCTTTGCCACGTGGTTCCATCTGCCTGCACAGTCAACCTTGATTTTGTAGCATTTTGGGAAAGGTAAGATGTTGATTGGCTAAGTTGACATGGTGCTATTTCTGCATCAATTTCCATGAAATGACATATCACATAATCATGTTGAGGGGGGCCTCATAAAAAGGGGTTGGTTTCAAAAGATGATAGGAAGTTAAATACAATTGGTGGAAATTTAATCCTGTTTACAACATCATTAAATGAAAAGCCATGTTTTTTTTATAGAATGAACAAAAATTTAAAAGCATACACTAAAAAAACCATCAAAAGTGGAATTTCTCCAGTTGTAGAATTATAACTTTAGGATTCTTTTCCTTCCTATTTGCTTAGGTGTTTTACTTGAAATANGTTCTTCAGTTCTTCATTTGGCAAACACTGGTGGTACCTTCCAAGTGTCAGGCTCCTACCAGTACCAGANCACTATAAAGCCAGCTTAGCCCNAATGAGCCCACAGCCTAGTAGAAGGTGGAGAGCTCCATCAAGTAATTATACAAATTCATAGTTAAAATCAGGGTCAAGAGCCACAAAGAGAAGACACTGGGCACCAAGAGCAGTGGAGGAGGGGCTCAATATCTCTGGCTGATGGGCTAGATTCGGGGAGTGCACCCTAAGGAAATAATGTAGAACACTGATTATGTGCAGAAGTGAAGGCTGAAGAGAGAGGAGAAGGCCTGCAAGCAGGGGACCAGCACAGGCTCTGAGGCGGCCAGTGCACTGACAGTTCAGGGCTGACATCAGACCTAGTGGCTGGAGCTGAGCATCGGCTAGATTGATGAGCTTACGGCAAAAAGCAGCAGGGGCCTTTGTCAGAGAAATATCTGCAATGCAGTGGTGAGCGTGGGAGCAGCAGCAGAGTGAAATGATCAGGGTTGGTCACGAGGGTGCCTGTCTGCTGAGGGTGCCATGCTGAGACCAGGTGGCTGCAGAGCTGGCTGGGGTGAGACCTTCTAAGCCAGTCAGGACACTTCTTCTTTCTCTAGGTTCTGCTGGGAACAAAGTGAACAGCAATTCCTGGGCACAGCAAGGCAAATTCCACTGGCACAATGTTCAAAACACTATTTTATCTCAAAGTCTGGACCTAGCGCTTTGGAGAACAAATGGCAGGTGTATTTACATTAAACATGAAACCCCTTCCATCCTGTGTTTGTGAAGCNCCGGGGCTTTTCTTCCTGGCTTCACTGGGGGTTTGCCATCCACTATCTCCAATTACTATACTACTTTANTTTCCCTCAATCCCTACAAGTCCCCTTCTCCTATTCCTTTCAAACCTTTTTTTTTTTTTNGCAAGTATATACCAGTTGGTTCTGTACCTACAGACGTATCAGGGCTCCACAAATGCTCTTCTTCTCCCCCTCTCACAACAGTGGCCAGATCACAGGGATCAGGTTGAAGTTATTGTTCTTTCCTGAAGCAAGATTCTGAGGNCCTCTCCCTTGACCATCTCTGCAATCAGGGGAAGGAAGAGCAGGTGTGGGGGTGCTTCTCAGATGTAAGCCTTGGGAGCAGAATAAAGGGCAAGTTCTAAAGGTTAGGAATGGACTGGAGATAAAATCTCAACTGGACTGAAGAGATGGCTCAGTGGTTAAGAGCACTGGCTGCTCTTCCAGAAGATCCAGGTTCAGTTCCCAGCACCCACATGGCAGCTCACAATGGTCTATAACTCCTATTCCAGAGGATCTGACACTCTCAGACAGACATGCAAGCAAAACACTGATGTACATAAAATACAAATAAATAATTAAAAACAAACAAACAGCTCAACCATTCTAGAATGTCTAGACAGATGCCCAGAACAAAATCAGCTTCCCAGAAAGACACATATCCTCATAGAAAAAGGTCCCATACTGTTTCCTAACAGGCAATACTGTTAAGGCAAAATCCTTCCCTGGGTATGACTGACCCACTGACTAGCACATTACAAGGTACTGAGCATCTTCAGTTCCGTAAGTACCACATGCCAGTAGTAAAACACACTTCACATATATCCCACGCCCTTACCCTGGGCCATCCATTCAGCACCGTACATCAACTAGCAGTGACGCCCTTGCTTCTGCCCCAGAGTGGATGTTGTGTGGCAGGGACTACACCTCCGCTCCCAGCCGTATTGCCTGTGGCTCAGAAATGTGGTGTCAGAATCAGAACGGGATTTAAATTCTGAGTTTGCCACTTGTCAGTTTAATGTGGACTTGAGCATACCACTCAACCCTCAGATACTCTATTTCCTCGTTGTTTTAAAAGAAAGATGTCCACATGGGGACCAGATGAAAGAGCCACACCCATTGTATCTAGTGAAGGAGGAGACTACTTTGGTCCAGTGCCCTACTGAGAACAACTTACTCTGAACACACTGTCCCCCTGTGATGCTTAGCAGCCTCCACCCAGCTGGGTTCCTTGATCCCAACAAGTGCACAGAAGCAATGCAGAAAGAGATCAACTCTATCTAGAGCAGATGGAGAGCAAAAGTGCAGGAACGGGAGCAGATTTCAGCCAAGTTTTCTTCTAAGGATTGGCTTTATCGATCATTTCTAAACTGACCCTGTTGGGAGGAATTGCCCTTTGCCAAGCCGAGGAGAAGGCTTTGAGAGTCATGTGTGAACAACTCATTTGGTACTTGGCCAGGGCGATGGCACAATCTGAAAAAAACGTAAGTTGACTGCTCTTTAAAAAGCCTTAAGAGTCATGCAAAGGGATTTGAACTATCTACAAAGAGGTTTCAAAGTTCTCAGCTTCTCTCTCTCTCTCTCTCTCTCTCTCTCTCTCCCTCTCTCTCCTTCCTTCCCTCCCTCTGACTTTAGAGTGATAAGTTTGAACTCAGCACCCAGTCAGGGGCATACTGCTTTCTCTCTCCTCTTGACAACATCTCTTCCCAGGAGCTCAAGCCACACAACACACCAGAGAGATCACCTGAACACCCNTGGAGTTGGAGTCCTCACACTCTGTGTGGCTAGACCTGAAACCTCATTCATCATTTGTCNCCACTGAAAAGTCCATGTTAGTAAAAGAGTTCCCCCTCTGTGTCTTACCATCCTCAAGTTTATTTCAGGGTTCTGGTTATTTAGNTGTACTGAAAAAGAAAGCAAGAGCTACTAAAGTCTGATAATTTTAACCATATATCAAAGTACTTTTTATATAATTTTATTTTAAAAGTTTAATTAGAATATAATGAGTTAGATATCATTATGACATTTTCAAACAGAATATTTTAGCTAGTCTCCTTCCTACTCAGGTCCTTATCCTCTGCCACCCTGATCTATCTTGCCACCCTCTCTCAAGTCTCTTTTTCTCTCCCATGTCCCTTGATGCCACCCTTCCTCATCACCTATTATTATCCCCATTTCTATATTTTTTCAGTTTTACTTATTTGCANCTGCTGATGTGTGTGCATATATACATTATAGGCTACCAAACACTGCTAATTATTTTACATAGAGTTTGGCTATCTGGCCCAGGCTGGCCTTGAACTCCTGGTATTCCTCCACCTCCCACATACTGTGATTACAGATTTCATGGTGTACCACCATGCCCAGTCTCAGAACACCTGTTTGAAAGCACTAACAGCACTTCAGAGCATAGCCATGGCCTTTGTCACCTATTCTACAATTCCAAACACTGGCACAGTGTTTATTCACAGAACAATTCCAAACACTGGCACAGTGTTTATTCACAGAAGTCTGACAAGCCTTCCCCCTGTACCTGTGTCTCCATGGCTAGAAGAGACTCCAGGCAAAGCTGGCACTCATGGGCAATGGAGCGCTGGGACAATGGCCTAGATGGCAGACAACAGAGTACTCACATACTGTGAAGAGCCATTTAAAAGCGTCAGCCAGAACCAGCAAAGCCTTCAATCCTCCTGGGTTTCTATGAGTATCTTCCCTTGCTCCTATCCAAACAGCTGGGACAGATACTTTACGGAGCCTCACAGGAAGAGAGGTGATGACAGAATGGCCAAGTGTTGCGACCAGCCTGAGCCCAGCTAAGAAAATCAAAAGAGGCAGCAGGCCAAGCACAGTCACAGTCCAAAATAAGCCCACCACCGGGGAGCACGTAGCTGATGGCTGAGTAGTTGCTCAATGAACGCACTGAATAAACAAGAATTGTCACCACCATGGGGAAAGGCAGTGACAAGAGACAGGCCATTCACTCCCAGATGCACATCTACCCCCAAGTCATCCCCCTCCTTTCAGGACTGTCTTTGTTGCTGAGGTTGAGGATGGGGCTTACACTTGGAACCCTTGCTTAAAACATTGGCGATTTACCACCTCCTTGCAAAAGCCTGTAAANAACAGAGGAAAAGCTGGCAATGCAGCAGGCAAGTTGCATCGTAAATGCACAGACAGCTCTTCCTTTAAAATGGGTTTGGAGATGGGTTTTGCAACTGCACTTATACACTCTGTGCTTTATCAAATGATAGAAAACTTGAGCAGCTCAGTTGGCTTCAGTCCTTCCCAGAAGTAAAACCACACTGCATTCCCGAAGATACAGGGTTGGTTTTTTTTTTTTTTTCTTCCTCTTTTTTTAGAAATGCAACAGTTTTTAGAGTGGGGTGGAAAAATGAAATGACCCAGCCAAGCAGAGCCAGCAAAGCTGACTGTCACTATGGGACACGGAGGAATCTGCCTACTTCTTATCCAAGGGGCTTCCCCCTTACACCAAGGTTAATTTGTTTGGCTAATCCTAATCATGATGAAGCATATCCTGCCTCCCAGGACTGACAGCAAAGCAGCTGAAGGACACATNGAAGGGCCCCAAGTATGAGATGAGTCTGCCACCATTAACCCTTAAGGAGTTCACAGTCTCCCCATAACTGAAAAGAGCCTGTCCGACTATGCATTTCAGCTGTCTAAGGTCCAGCTGCTGCCTCGGCCAGCACCAGGCCATTGCATTCGCATCTCTTCACATTGTAAGTGCCATCCATCCTTTCCAAACTGCTAACTCCTCTCAGTAAACTCCTTCCCATGCAAGTCCAGGTCAGAGCAGGGCTGCCTTTCTCCAATATGCCCAGTAGATCTCGGGGCCCCAAGGCACTCTGTAAACCCAGCCTTTTATATGCATCTTCTCTTTGAATTAAAATGAACGTTATCTGTCACCCCAAGACTAAGAACTCCTAGGGTGGATGTCAAGACTGTGTCTTGGTCCTCCGCACCAATACACATTGCATACACTGGGTTCTCAAGATATGTTTGCTGAGGGTGTATAGAGATGGCTNAGCAGTTAAGAATGCTTATCACGCTTACAGGGGACCTGGATTCAGTTCCCAGCACCTACATGGCAGCTCACAACTGTGTGTAACTCCAATTCCAGAGGATCTGATACTTCTGACACCTGTGGGCTCTTACACCCATGTAATAGACAAACATACACTCAGGCATACACACATAAAATAAATAAAAAAGTTGGTTTTTTTTTTTTAAAGAAATGTTTGTTGAATGAACACAAGAAAGCCTAATCTCATTCTCGTGGCCCAGGTGTCTTCCTCATTTCTCTCAGTATAATTTAAACTTTCAATTCATTCAGTATTAGTGATTTTATAATAGGCATGGTATCACTCTATACCCAGAACCCACAAAAACAACCCTTAGAGGCAGCAGCTGGTATCTCTGTTTCACAGATAGAGAAATGAGGCCTGTGAATGCAAGAAGGGTAGGTTCGAACCCAGGCCTCAGCAATCTAGAGTTTATGCTACAGGCTTCCTGGGTTCAAAATGGAGTCCACAAGCTAGGAGCATCATGATAAAGTGGGGGTCAATGTGCTCTCCTGTGACTTCCTCCCCTGAAGATCTCCTAAAGTCACCAGTTCACAGAAGAAACAAGTTACCCCTTGGGTCTCTGGGAGTCTTCCTTCCCTCTTACACAAAAATCCAAAAACATCTAGCCTAGAGTTGAGCAAAAGGATGTGGCAGAGCACAGACCACANTGGATGAAGGTCCCCATCTTCTGAATGACAAGCCAGCAAGTCTTCTTCCACACTTGTTCTTGACAGTCCTCCANAGATTACACTGTGCCAGGTANCCTGAGAGTCACAGTCCCCTCTTAGTGACCCAGAGGAAGGAGGAAGTCAAAGACACAAGCAGCCAATGGGAAGCAGGGCCAGGAGATAGTCCCAGTGTGGGGCTAGTGTTCATACAGCTGAGTTAGGTGGTCCACAGCTTGAGGACTCCAAGGCCACATTCCAAGAATGAGCTCAGAATTCTCAGTCCAAAATTCTAGCCCTCGCCCTCCCTCACGTAATCATCTCCAGGAAACCCTAAGTATGGCCTTCCTGCACCATTTCTGCCTTCACAGGATTTACCCATCTCTAAGTTAGCCAAGGAGCCCTTCCTGTGAAGATTATGGTGAGCTCTGCCTGACAAGAGCATTGTATACATCATCTTCTTGCTCCTTTAGCTGGCATTTCTAGCATCTGCTCATTNGGTTTATTTTGTTTGGCTCTAGAACCTAAGATCTCACTCATGTTGGGCAAACACCCATCACTGAGCCACAGTTCTTCCTCTGTGGGTATCTGGGGAGTTTCTCTATTGGTCCTCTATCCAGCTGATGAGGTTCTCCACCCACCTGTCATCAGAGCTCAGAGGAAATCTGGCAGCAACAGCACTGCAGAGAACACAGGCGCCTAGGACAGTGTTTCTGAGCCCAGGGCACTGCAGACTAGATTCAGTGCACTGCATTATGCAATCCANTAATAGTCTTATTAGGCTTATGTGCCTCCCCAGGTGAGGAGACACAACCCTCTAGTATCACCAACTTGGGAAGCTGCGGCAGGAGGATCACTTGAGTCCAGAAGTTTGAAACCAGCCAGGGCCATATAGCAATATGCTGTCCACCTCAAAGAAAAAGAAAAAGGGAAAGATAATCTTTGGAAAACTGTTCAGCTCTGGGGACCCTACACCCCAATACCAGCCCCTGTCCTCCCTCTGCTACACTCTCAGACCAGAAAGCGCGTAGATCAAAGTTCTTCGACATTAGAGAAAAGATTATATTTTCAGCATGCCAAACAACTCTGAAGGATTGTTCAAACCCTTTGAATGTTTTAAAACAAGGCCTGGAAGTGAGACTGAGGACGATCAACAAGTGCCGATCAATTTCAAGCACTTCCAACATATTTCTTCCATTTTCCCCTCGGTTTCATGTAGCAGTTACTCACGCTGATTAACTTGAAAAAAGAAAACGGGAACAAAGCCGACCCAGATGTGTACAGCGCCTCGCCCTGGGAAAATGTGTGTAGACTTCAAACCTCCCACACTTGAAAGGCAGCAGGGGGATGAGGCTGGATGGACTGAGCTCTGTCTGAGTCCACCCCCGCCCCTTGCAGCCTGGAGGTCACATAGAGGGTAAAACAGCTACCATGACTTGCTTGTGTCTTCTAGATCTTCTTGGGGCAGGGGATAAGAAGAGGTGTGGGTTTCAAGGGGTCCTTTACCGAAGGACCGCTGAAGACAACATCAACACACCACTTTAAGTGCAGTCACATGCACGTATAATTAATAGAANCCACACTAACTAAAAGTGACTGAGTTTGCCTTCATATGCGGTGGCTATCACTCAGCTCAGCTTGAGGGAAAAAGGAGGGAGAAAATGAAAGGGGGGATGGAGAGAGGAACAGAGGGAGGGGGAGGGAGGTGATACAGAGGGGGAGGGAGGGAGCTTTAAGGGCAGGCGAAGGAGAATGAGCTCAGGTAGAAAGCAGGTGGAAGAAAGGACACAAGGCAGGATAGAACAATTGATACGAGGCCTACCATGACTCAGAGAGCTTCCCTCTCCTACCTCACCTTGACCCTTCACGGCCTGAATTCCCTGCACATCTGGCTTGTGTTAGCTAGCCCCTCAGGAGAACTCAGTTCCTAGCAGTGTAGTCTTCATCTGAGACCNGGCCTGCTGGAAGAAACCAGGGATTTGAGGACAGAATATGGGTCCCCCTGAGAGCAGAATTGCAGGGCTCCACCGCATCTGGAGCTATGCAGGCAGTGTGCAGCCTTTCCTCCGAACGGAATGCATAAGGTGGTAGGAGCAAGGACTGGCTTTCTCCAGCAAACAACTTGGAGCACAAGAGGAAAGCAGGGTGAACTTACCTGGATAGGTGTACAATCTGAGCCCCATGCTACCGACTGTGGGCAATTGGTGACATGCTTTGTTAATAAAGACAGGTTATTAACAGTATGGGGAAATCAAGGGCATTTTGATGAATGTACGTTCATATAAAATAAATATAAAATGTGAAATATGCAGTTATTACAGCAAAATATTAATACTAGTTATCACCAGACTATAAAACATTTTAGTACATATTATTTGTAGACATGAATTTAACCTATATTATCCAATGGCAAACTGCTGTTTACCCAAGAAAACTACAACGTCCTATAAAAAGATGAGTCTTAAACGAGACAGGGTTTCCATGTCCTGTTTCCAGCTGTGACCTCATCTTTGCTGTTTCTCTCCTCATTTATAAAAAAACAGTGTCCAGGCCCTTCGTGGGAAGCTTGTTTCAGTGACAGCGATAAGAATTCTTGTGGCAAAAGACCCAAGAATGGCTTCCAAACCTGAGAACCCTTGACTGCACAGTCCCAGGAAATCCAGCCCAGAGTTTGATCTCCTAATCTGCTTCCTAGAGGTACTCTGAGTTAATACGACAATGTCAATCAAAATGCCCCAGAAGCCAGGGCACTATCATGCCTTACAGAACGTTACCAATAAAGAACTTAGGGACAGTGGGAGGATTAGCTACCCAGCAGAACAAATTCTGGTTCGGGGGTCTTCAATTCAGAAATAACTCTGGGGGACAACTCAACCATTTTCTTTCTCTGCCCTTGGTAGGAGAACGAGAATTACTTGTCTGCCACTCACACTGTCTGTAACCTGCCTAGATCCTTGTTAAAATCAGTGAATGAGAAAAGAAGCGTTTCAAGTCTTGAAACATCTTGACAAGAACCTTAGCAATACTACACACTGCTAAACACAGAGCACANGAGTATTTTCTCCCAGAGCAGTGGTTCTCAACCTTCCCAGTGCTGCCACCACTCTTTAATACAGTTCTTCACATCGTGGTGACTCCAACCATAAAATTCTTTTGTTGTTACTTTATAACTATTTTGCTACTGTTATGAATTGTAATGTAAATACCTGATATACAGGATATCTCAACTGCAACCCCGTGGGGGTCACAACCCATAGGTTAAGAACCAAAGGTCACAAAGGGACTGGAAATGTTCAAACTTATGAAGGGACTGGAGCACAAAGTTTCATATTTTCCCATGAGAACCAAAGGCCAGCCACCTACACAACATGGCACATCTCTAGTCACATACTTGGGTTTGGCAAAGCTTGTCACAGAAGAGCAGTTACCGTTGAATATCTTATACTTAAGAGTGTACCAAAGACTTAACATAGTTGGCTTCATTTTGTCCAAGGTGAGTATCAATGGCCCTGTTACAGAGAGGGAAACTGAGGTCTAGAAGACATTGGCAACCTGTCTGAGAATGTAGAGGAGTCAAAAGTCTGTGGCTGGAGTGCATGCACCTCCATCTCCAAGGACACTGCCAAGTTCCATGCAGAGTGCTGCTACTGTACTGTGCTGCTAGTGATAGCAACAGGTACTCAGGAACTAGAGTGTCCCCACCCATGGGATCCTACCTGAAACTCACACAAATGAGACCCAGGAGTATCTGAGAGCAGAATTATGGAGAGAGCTGGTCACAAGCTAAGCAGGTGCACATCTCACTTTTAGCCAACTCTGCTCCCAAATGTTGTTAGCCCACAAGCATCCACAGGGCCCTCCTTTCCGGGCCAGTCATTCTGCCTTCCTGNTAGTCTTTCTTGAATAGAGTTTTCACAACTTTTCTCTCTTGTCTGTTGCTCTCAATAAAAGAACAATCCAAGTCACTTTCATTTTGATCTGAGGAAAATGTGTGGCTTTTCTTTTGACCAAAACTAAAAAAGTTTCACATGCAACCAAAAGAGGGTTTCCTGTTTTGTACACATGCGTCAGAGGTGAACAAAATGGAGTCTATTGTTCCAGGACCAAGAATAAAACTAAAGCACATATGTTCTGTAAAAGCGTGTTTGACAAGATCAAATGACCTCAGGGAATGGGGTGTGATTTTCACTAACTCTGCCTCTCTTGCACACGATCCTCCCTCATGACTCTGGTAGAGAGCATGGGGTGCAATGGGTTAAACCCCACCCAGGTGCATCTGGATAATTACCCTCTGGACACTTAAAGAGCTGACTGCAGGGTTAACCTTGAGCAGGCACAGGGGGCTTAAGGGAATGAACACAGCTGGATATGCATTTAAGAGAAATTCAGGGGAAAGCCTGAATAGCCACGAGCTGCGTGAGATTCTTGGAAAGGTCACTCTGAGGTTTACATAACATGTCTTCTACAAACACAGAGACAGAGACAGAGACAGAGACAGAGACAGAGACAGAGACAGACAGACAGAGAGAGAGAGAATGACAGCCTGTATGCTTTGGAGGTGAAACCAGATGTTTCCAAAGGGATCTTTACCATCAACAAAAGAGGACAGGGGAGGAGTGTTGGCCCATCATCAATCCCAAGCTAAAGCTTTGGGTTATCAGAATCCTTTCTGTGCACGTGGGCATGTCAGAGCAAGCAGCTCTTGCTGCAAGGCTAACANCTTTTCACTTAGTCCTAGAAAGGGGCTCTGGAGCAAGGCCATTGCCAAGTTCAGTTCTTCTCTATGTTATATGAGAGTTGGGTTTCACCTATCCTTGCAAACCATTCTANAGGAAATGGCCACAGGAATCTATATAATGGAAAGGCACTGTAAATGGCAAAGTTTGGGCATGCTTAGCTTAAAGCTGACAGTGATTATGATATCCACTAAGCTATTCTGCCCCAGTAACCTCAAGTACATTATCTTGTTTTAATTATTAGTGAGTTTAATAACTTGCTATGCTTGTCACTGGGAGAATTAAGCTATACTTGACCTTGAACTTGCTCTTTTTCTTGTGAGATTATTTGGCTATATCTGCCATTTCTGAGTCTGCCTCCTTTGCTCTGGCTCTAGCACACTCTTATATTTCCATCTCTTTCTTTGCGAGGACAGACAAGACAGAGACAAGGTGGCTGTTTCTATGATGATGTGAGTCTTGTCATCGAGTACACTCTGCTGGGACCCAGATAACACATCATAAGTAGGCACTGATGATGGTTTTTGCCATCCTCAGCTCTCCTGCATGCTGCATTATTTTAAGCCTACNTCCACTTGTGCACACTGTGTCTGTTAACAGGAGTGTATGTTTTCTGTTGCTCTGCCATTTGCACTGGCTAAATGATTAGCTCCCTTCACCTATAATACAAGCACAAGAATGAAAAATAATTTGGTCTGGTTACCTTATTTATAAATCCTGTTAATAACATGCAAGGCAAAACATTTTAGAAAATTTAAGAAGACAAAAAGACCTGAATTAAAAAAAAAAAACTGCCTATAACCCCTCGGGTGTGCATTTAACACCAGAATGCTGTCTCTTCCCACAGTGTAGAGAGCTGAGGAGAAGGAAAACGGCCATAGAGGTTGCTAGCTCAACCACTGCATTACANTCAGAGGGGTACAGAACTTACCTAGCAGGGAATGGCCACCTTACAGTCTTGAGCTGCCCTTAGTGTTTTCTCAGCTCTGGGACAGGCTCCCTTCCATTGCCTTTGAGTCCCATGGCTATGGTGGGAACATACAGTGGGGTCTAGCAAGGACTCTTAGGAATAGTACTGAAAAGCCACACCACGCTATTAGGACAGGGTAAAGGCACCAGAATCCCGAAAGAGAAAGTTAAGTCATAGGTTGGCTGCTTGGTTTGCTAGGACTGTGGTGACAAAGCACCACCAAATTGTGCCTTAAATAATAGAAATTCATTTTCTTATAGTTCTGGAGGCTCTAAGTTTGAAAGAAAAATGGTTCACAGGGATGGTTTCTCCTGAAGTGTCCCTCCTTGGCTTATGGAATCTCTAGCAACTTCACAGGGCCCTTGCTCTATAAGCACACACCCTAGTCTCCTCTTTTCCTATGGACGCCAGTCACACTGGACTGGAGCCCTATCTAATGACCTCATCTTAACAAATTTCTTCTTA
>LZPO01108077.1:136729-160906 GCA_001675575.1 Neotoma lepida | reverse complement strand
AATAAAATAAATCTAAATAAATTTAAAAACAAATAATTTGATGAAGAGATGGAAATACTGAAGAAAGTGGATGGGAATGAAGGGATGAAGTGGCTGCCATAAAAACATGAGGACCTGAGTTCAGATCCTCCACCTTCATGTACAAGCTGGGGATGCTGCTGCACATCTATAATCCAAGCACTGGTAAAGAGAATAGGAGGGTGACCAGAGCTCATTGGTCAGCTTGTCTAGTCGATGGAGCTCTGGGTTCAGTGAGAGACCTTCTTTCAAAAAAAAATAAAGTGAGGAGTGATAGAGTTAGACACTTAACATTAACCTTCAGCCTCCACACACATGTGAACATATGTGCGTGAAAACTTATATATACCACACATGCATACAATAAAAAATATATTAACAAGAAATGTTTATAAAAAACCAAACTGAAATACTGGAAATGAAAACCACAACAGGTAAAATAAAAATCTCTGTGGAAAGCCTCATTGATAGAATGGATCAAGGAACTTCTTTTTTTAAAAAATAGAATGGATAAAGGAAAAGATATAATATCTAATATTAAAGAAAAGATGGAAAAATTAAAACACTTAAACAGAGTCAAACATAAATTAATATGAACGACTGGAGGGACTTTCAAGATGTTTGGGAATTATGAAATGACAAATTTAATAAATCTAAGAATCATGAATTATTCGAAGGAGAATAATTTCATTCTGAAAGCATAGAAAACATTTCCAGCAAAACCATAGCAGAAAATCCCCAAAATGTGATGAAAAGATGGCAGTCCAGATACAGGAGACATAAAGAGTACCACACAGACAAGATCAAAAATAGCTTCCCTCATAATATTATAATTCAACTACTAAATATTCAGAAGAAAGGACGTAAATTAAAGTACCAAGAGAGAATGACTAAGTTGTATATAAAAAAGCAGGCCCATCAGGATACTAGCAGTTTTCTCAACAGAAATTTTAAAGGACAAGGGGACTTGGAATGATGTATTTCAAGTTCTGAAAGACAACAACTGTCAATCCAGACTACCATGCATAGAACATGTCTGTCATCATTGGAAGAGATAGAAATCTTTCCTTGATTAAAAACAGACTAAAGGATTTCATGACCAGCCAGCCAGATTTACAGGAGAAAACTGAAGCAATCCCTCAGACTGAAGAGGAAGAAAAGCAGCCATGAAGCCACAGAATAAAATAAATCACAGTTCTGTAATAGTTAATCAAGAGAGGGATGAGAAACCCCGAAATACTGTACCACCAACAAAATGACAGAGATTGCTGCATTATTTTCGGTAATAACTGAATATCAATGATCTAAATTTTTTGATCAGATGAAAAAAAAACCAAGGGAAACTGATAAAAAAAAAGCTGCCAAGTAATGCACCTTATCATAAAACATAGACATTACCTTGATTGTATTCTTGGGCTGGGAATATAGCTCCACAGGTAAAATCACATACTGCTTTTGCAGAGGATCTGAGTTCAGTTCCCAGCACCCATATTGGGTGGCTCAAAACCTCCTGTAACTCCAAGATATCCTTCTGGTCCTCCTGGGCACCTGCACATGCACATGTACATGTCACAAGCACACACACACACACACACATACACACTTACACACACATGCATACATGCACACTCATACAGAAGTTGTTGCAAGTAAAGGCCTAAATTTTTAAAACTGAGGTTGCACAGAGGCCAGAGTATAGTGAGCAAGGGGTGAGGGCTGAGTTGGTGAAAGGTGAGCTGTAAGGGTGAGGATTTCCAGACTTACTTTTCCTCTTGAGGCTGCGGTTGCCCTGGTATCTATGATGGACAGGAGATGTCAAACTAACTCTTCCATGAGCCCTCTTTGAGCTACCCAGGCTGCAGAAGCAGCAGCCCAGAGTAAAGTACACCAAAGGATGTCTTCTGAAATTTCTAAATGGTATGGTCTTCGAATGTTTCTGTTTTTAGGAGCTTCTGCCCTTACAATTACAAAGATGGATTAGGGTTATTGTCTTTTGGGAAGAGGAAAATTGATGCATTAGCAGACCACAGGTCTTATATTCTTAGTTGATGAAAATGCAACAATAGTAACCCTAACTAAGACATATTGACAGATATCAGTTCTTACAGTCTCAGCTGATGAAAGAGCTCATTCCTTTGCCAATTTGGTAAATGTTGAATTGATGTATATTAAAAGAATTCATAATTTAGGTACCCATACTATCATTTCATGATAAATTTTACATAATGCCAGTCTGACTTTCTTTGTGAGTTATCAGTTCTGATAAAGTAAAATGCTAAGTAAATGTGAGGTCCAAGTATAACACACAGTGCAAACTAAGACGCTGAAGTTTTTGAGACACAACTCCCATGATGTGTGCTATGACACCCACATCAGAGTTGTATCTTTGCCTCTATGAGATTCTCAGTCAGATCATCATGGAACTCTTCTTGGTCTAGCAAGGGCTGAAGAAATGGCTCAGTGGTTAAGATCAGTGGCTAGTCTTCTATAGGACCTGGATTTGATTTCCAGCACTCACACAGTGGCTCACAACCATATATAACTCCAGTTCCAGGGATCCATCACCCTCTTCTGGGCTCTCCAGGCAGCAGGTATGCAGGTGGTACACAGCTATTCATGAAGATAGAATACCNAAATTGTGGTATGTAGAGAGTAGTCCTTGTTCATAGCCCCAATATAAAATGCAGGTGTGGAACAGAGAGAGAAACTCTTAGAAAAGGCTTGCAGGTTATTGTTGATGCACATTCTGCCAAGGCCTGTCATAAGACCCTCAAGCACTTAGAAGCATGAGCATGGAAATTAATGGTCACAGAAGAAGCATGAGACAGCAGCACAGAGAACAGAGGACCAGGGAAAGGCACCCAGGGAGCTAGCTGAGTCAAAGGCAGGGTGGGCTCATGTCAATTAGAAGGTGGACTTTCTGACTTCCATCCCTCATCGTTCCCCATAGATGTTATTGAAGTTTTCCTTTCTTGTTCCACTGTGCTGCACTGCATTGGCAAAGAGGAAGAGACAGTTTGTATTTTTTTGATGTCATAATTTTTTGGTTTATGAAGACCTGATTCGTGATGCGCTGTTGCCAATGAAGGCATATTTCTCCAAATAGTGAGGTGGAGGATGGAAAGTGAACTTCCTGCCATGACTTCTTTGGCAGGAGGTATGCCATGGGAATGACAAGGGGTGGGGCTAGGGTAATAGACAACTGATGAATAAAGGAATGGGCTGTTAAAGGCTTTGAAATATCCTTGATGTCTGTTTTCTTCCTCTTCCAAGCTTAGGCATGGTTTATACTCCTGATTCAATACATTTCCAAAATACTGTAGAAATGAACTCTCTCCAGTGAACTGTAGGCACAGGGCTGGAGATCACCTCTGGGCTCCAGGTACAAGTTTTCCTGCCTGTATCCAGGCATTTTCAAGTTCATACAGCAGTGTGAAATGGAGAGACCTGGAAGGTGCTCAAACTACACAGGGCAAGGAGCCCAAGTCACTTGGGTGACTGGGTGGAACAAAACCTTCTTGCCAATCCACAAGGCAGATGTTGCTGTCAAATCAATCATTCATTAAAAGGATGGACCCTCCACACACCAGCAGACATTCAATGACTTGGACAACTTGGTAGAGCAGGCTGAGCCCAGGGGANACAGAGAATGTTCCTGCCTCCATGGGAATTCAGATCTGAGTCCAAGTAGAGTGTGTGACATGAGAACTGCAGGGCAGTTTGACATGGGCTCTGCACACCGAGAGCTGATCCTATTAATACACTAGTATCAGAGGAGGCTTAATAAGAGAAAAAAATCCAGACTGGCCACTTGACTCTGAGGAAGTGTGTGTGATGGACAAGTGTTGAGCATAAACCAGAAACTGGACAGAGCGCAAAGGAAGAGCAAGCAGAAAGGGAAATGGGGAGCCAAGTAGATGTGGAGGAAGCAGCCTGTGAAGGAAGTTGCCTGTGGAGGAAGCTCCCTGTGGAGGAAACAGCCTGTGGAGGTTGCTCCCTGTGGAGGAAGCTCCCTGTGGAGAAAGCTGCCTGTGGAGGAAACATCCTGTGAAGGAAGCTGACTAGGAAGGTGGTTGGCACAGCTACT
Source organism: Neotoma lepida (assembly GCA_001675575.1). NCBI lineage: Eukaryota > Metazoa > Chordata > Mammalia > Rodentia > Cricetidae > Neotoma > Neotoma lepida. Next base: position 156,801 of record LZPO01108077.1, on the reverse strand, counting down.
CAGGAAAAAGATATCTGAATGGGAGCTCAGGAGGGTACAGTCAGCAGTCTAGTGTGAACTCCCTTATGGATGTCTGTGGTCTGTTTTGCAGCCTGAAGCCCTGTTGATGTCCTTGGGCTGTGCTGCTGTAGAGGGCCATGTTGATCTAAGTGGCTTGTGTTGCCACCTGAGGCCACATTGATGTCCTTGGCCTGTACTGCCACCAAGGGCTGTGATGGTGTCTGTGGCCCATGCAGTGGCAGAGGACAGTTGATGTCTGTGGTCTGTACCGCCCACTGGAGACCGTGTTGAGATCCGTGGCATATGCTGACACTGGAGACCATGTGGGTGTCTCAGGTCCGTGCTGTCACCAGAAACTATGTGTATGTTCATGATCTGTGCTTCTGCTGACTGTAAAGAGCAAGGAAGCTACTTTTGCCATGGTATGGATGACTGCAGACTCACAGTTGAGAAAGAGGGACATAGAAGGCTTCTGTGACAACCCCTACCCCACCTCACACCCCTTAAAAAAATAACAGCCTAGACAGGAAACCATGGAAGAGAACTCTTAGAAACTCTCGTAAGGATGCAGAAATGTAACTCTCGAGAATTGATGGCTTCTCGTGGGGATGCAGGTGGGGAAGAACTCAGTTTTCTTTAAAGGGTTGGCCACAGAGAGTTTGACAGTTCTCCAGTGAGTATGTGGGCAACACAAATTGGACTTGTTTTCTTTTTTCTTTTTCTTCTTTTTTTTTGAGGGGGGAAGGAGGCCACAAGGGTTAGGGAATAAACCTGAGGAGACTGGGAAGTGAGTGTTCTTGGGGTTCATGATACAAAATTCCCAAATAAATCAGTAAAAATATTATGAAAAAAAGCTCTTGTATAGACCAGGTATTGTGCCTGTTTTCTTCAACACACATGGGTGATATAAAAGGCAGCCTATGTGCCCAAAAGCTACCTTCAGCCACTCCTCCTCAATTTGCTGATTAAAAGAGCCACCTTGGGGCTGGAGAGATGGCTCAGTGGTTAACAGTACTTATTGTTCTTGCAGAGGATCTGGGTTTGGTTCCCAGCTCTCACATGGTATCTCAAAGCCATCTGAAACTCCATTTCCAGGAGATCTGACCATCTTTCATCCTTCGTGGGCACCAGGCACACACGTGGTATACATACATGCATGTAGTAGTCAAACACCCACGCAGTACAATAAAATAAATAAACCTAAAAATATTTNTAAAAGATCTAAATTAATAGTGGAAAGTGGAAAAAGATTTATTCAATGTGGCCACATTGGAAAGAGAGACAAAGACATCCAACAAGTCTATCTGTCAAGTCCTTAAGTAAGATTAAATATCTGGCCAAGGATATGCCACCTATGCAGTCCTGGTCAAAGTGTGGTCCATCCATGCCTTGACCCTCATTGTCTGGGCTATATTCTCATCCTCTAAAGTGGTCTGTCAAGTTGTTAGAACTGTGAGAAATATCCCACTGGGGAGTCAAGTCACCCCTCTGGCTAGGGCCTTTTCTTTCTCTCAGAACGAAATTCCTGGAGAAATTTCCATGTCTTTGGGCTGCATTGTTTCAGTAATCTGGTAGATTGAGAGACACAAAGGGACCTTTACAACAGCTTTTTGTTTCTGTCAGGATTGTCACATGGGGACTTGCGGTCCTGCTAACAGCAGTAATGGGACAAATGAGGAATCCAAGATGCAGTCATGAAAAGAAAAAACTGAGCTCTCAGCTCATAGCTTTATCTGCATAAGGTGCTGTCCGCAAACCACGTAGTAAACCTGTAGTTTAACTGTACTGCGTGCCTTCAGTTCTTCATAAAAAGGCAGCAACTGCCCTCTAGGGTTGACTCAGAGAATGACAGCTCTCACTGTAGGACATGAGCTGTGAGGAATGGTAGAGTTCTGCCTCGGCTCATTGCCCTGTAATTTTAGGATTGTAGTGTCAAAGACAGGGTGTGAGACTCCAGTCTTTTTGAACTAGATAGAGTATTGTTGGTTATCACACCCAAGCATGCTCCTGAGCTACGAATACCCACACTAATACCACACTAATGCACACACACACACACACACACACACACACACACAATCAACAACACATTTAAGACCATGGACTATATTATTTTCATCCTTGCACTGATGTTCTGGAAACTGCTTTGAGGCTTTAGAAAGAAACATTTTTCCTCTAGCTCTTCAACATTTTAGACTGTCATAACATAAAAAGGACCATTTAAAGAAGCACTGTATATAAAAGCAACTTCAGTTTATGGGGCAATGGTTAAAACACAGATATATTAAAAAAATAGAATGGTCAACACTTTTTACTCAACAGCCAAACAGACACTGTATATATCTTACTATATTTACTGGCAGGTTTTTATTTTTGCTTTGTACACAGATGTGATTATAAGTGTTACATGCCATGGTATTTTATATGACCTTGATATCACACAGAATTTTTTCCATATGATTATTCTGGTTTAATCATAGTATGATCACACATTTAGATAAAAATAACTAAGCGTTATCTGTTGGGGATGATGTATCAGCTTCATCCTTTCATAGTGAATGTAATGCTGACATATGTACAGGGAACGAACGGTTCCTGGTGGAGTGCAGAAGCTGTGCAACGTGTATATTTTTGTGTGTGTTCCCTGGTATTGAATGTACGGTTTCACCCATGCTAGTCACATGGTAGACCACTAAACTATACTCCCAAATATATTTTTTCACTTAATTTGAGGCTGACACAAATGAATTTATAATCCTTTGTAATCCTTCTGCCTCAGCCTTCCAAAGTTTAAAGAATTTGATTGAGTTTGCTCAACTCTCAGTCTCTTTGACTTTTACCTCTGAAACCTAGTGTCCTGGCTAGTGTCTGACTCAAGGTCATATATTAAGATCATAACTCAAAGACAATATCAAGATCATGTAAAACACCACGGCATGTAACACACATAATCACATTTCTGTACAAAACAAAAATAAAAACCTGCTCCTTTAATGATGACTGTTCTTAGAAACATTAATGACCTTTTCCGTCATGGCAATAAATCATAATTGGAAGTCACCTCACATGTGTGCACACCTTAAGGATCCAAGTGATGTCATTCTCTCGGCCAGTTTCCCAGCTGCCCAACTTGCAAATCCTTGGCAATCAGTTTTTGTCTTTTGCTTCCCAAGTATCCCTGAGCACTTTCCAAATGTGGAGCACTTGTATACTACACACGTACTACACGTCTCCTGTTACAGACATTGCAGGGATCACTGCAGCCCCTCTGAAAATTCCCCTTGCCTTCTGTAGTCCGTTTCATGATCCCAGACTTTCTAATCATCAAGGAACTCTGGAAGAGGGCCAGTAGGGTAAACCATAGACAAAGGCTATAGATCTGGGTTCAGCAATTCAGAGATGCGATCTCTTGGTAATTTTTAGTAATCACCATCACCCCATCTGGAATATGAACTAAGTACTCTTCAACACTCCGTGACTCCAGTATTTTATGTTATACTAACTGGCTCACACTCAACTTTATGTTTTTTTCTTTTTTCTTATCTACACTAATCTGTCTTCTGAAGTCTGTTTACACTTTTCTTTTCCCCCCTTTGCTTTTGATACATTTTCTCTTAAGTGTTATTTAGGGAAGTAAAACTTCCTAAATGTATATAAATGTGAGAAAGAGAGAGAAGAGCACAGGAGAGGGGGAAAGACAGGTAACAGGAGAAAGGATGTTTGCATGGGAAGGGCATGAGGACCATTTTTCTCAGTTCTTTCTTAGGGCAGGCACCATCCTCAGGGAGCACACAGTGGAACTCAAAGAGGACTGACTGAAGTAATGCAGTCAGAGTGTGTGTTGCATGATTTTGGAGATCTAACCATGTGAAAATGTGTCTCAATGTCTGTGTGAAGAATTCTTCTCCTGTGTGTATTTGGTAGATAAGTTTTTGAGGTTGGGATGTGTTTCTGTTGTTCGGCAGTGTGTGTTGTGGATGTCAGAGAAGGCAAATACAGAACAAATAAGCAGGTTGAAACACACAGGCACCGTTTCTTTGAAACAGTTTTAAGAGAATCAACTCAACAGAACAATTTGGGGGCAAAGACTTCAGAGTCAGTGATGAGGTGGAGCAGGCACCATGCACCCTTGGATGTGACCCACTCAGTGAAGGAAACTAACTCTGCCATAGCTGTGACTTCTCAGAGCGGTAGACACCGAGTGGCCTTGAATACTCTTGTACCAATGTGTCTTGTATGTATAACAGTTACACACACACACACACACACACACACACACACACACTTCCACCACCCCCCACAGTCACAAAAATTGGGCATCTTTTAGCTATCAAGCTCCTGACCAGCTTTTGCTGTGCTAGTTCCTGCTTCATACTGAGAAAGTAATGACAGTTCAATAAGCCATTGACACACACAGCCAGGTATGGAGGTAAAAGGCATTTAATTGGAGAAGAATATTGAGAATTCATTTGTCTCACTCCCCATCCCCCCCTTAAGATGAATCCTGAGCCATGGGAAGATTAACCACTCAGTGAGACTTTGGGTCCTGTTGAGAGGCTCAGGGACCCTCAAGAATGAGTGTGAGAGACATCTTTTTAGATGGTGCAAAGAGGGAGGGATTAAGACCTATGGTCACAGCATGTGAAGCACAGGGCAATGGGACCCATAAGCAGAATGGAAACCAGTGATCAGGTCTTCAAGGCATGGCTGTGGACGACATTACTTCTGTTTTGTCTTCTGCTGATATGGCTCTGGAGTGACGGTTGAGGGGCANGGCTCAGGAACAACTGGGTGGCAGGGCTCAGGTGCCTTGGGGTGGCAAGGCTCAGGCACCTTAGGCTGGCAGGGCTCAGGCACCTTAGGCTGGCAGGGTTCAGGCACCTTAGGCTGGCAGGGTTCAGGCACCTTAGGCTGGCAGGGCTCTGGAACCTTGGGGTTGCAGGGCTCAGGAACCTTGGGGTTGCAGGGCTCTGGAACCTTGGGGTTGCAGGGCTCAGGAACATTGGGGTTGCAGGGCTCCTTGGTTTTAGGGGCACAAGGTTCCTGAGGTGGTGGTTGGCAAGGCTGTTTCACCTGATGCTGTTGCAGCTGAGGTGGGGCAGTGCAGGGCTGCTTCTGCTGGTGGGAACTCATGTTTAGATAGCACTTGGTCCTGGAAACAGAAAAGCCAACTTAGTGATTCATTGGAAAAAAAGAAACTTCAATATCAAGTAAATTTCATTTCAGGCCTCTTTAGAGGAAAGAGCCCCTCTCCACACTGACTTCTACACTTGAAAGTAAAACATGATGTCATAATTTCTGGATCTTTTCAAGAGAATGAGCCAAAGGGTGGTTTGCTCTGGTCTGTCTCAGTGGGTCCCTTCCTTACTCTCATTCTCTCTGGTCATGTTACATACCTAATCGAAGATGTTCCAGGACAAGAGTGAAAAGAGCAAAGCAGAACGACACATGCATATGAAAATGTCATGCTAAATCCTATGCCTTTATGCTAACCAAAAACATTAATAATGAAAGAAAAGGCAATAAAATGTCTCGAAAAAGCTGGCTTCTGAGAGGATTGTAAATCCACACGCCAGGACATCTGGAAAGTGGTGCTGCCCAAAGGCAGCAACACACCAACCTCTTTGTGAACTAAAGCACAGTATGACGTGCAGAATGGCTGCACCTGTCTAGTTATGCCTTTTCTAGTCTGTGCTCTCACAGTTTCTTATATCTCTCCATTCCCATCTCTGCTTACCAAATACTCTTCCATCATAGTTCATGGTACATGCTACCACCAAGGGGCTGTGTTTGAGCCGTGCATCCTCCTGCACATCCCCTTCCTGCCATCCTNCTTTCACTAGCGCTGTCTACGCATGGCATCTCAATTTCACATGTGTCACCTTCTCTGCCAGACTAAAAGTTTATTAAGCTCCATATTGGCCTGAAAAAAAAAATGCTTGGCAGATCTATTTAATGAATTAAATTTCTACCAGAGAGAGAGAGCTGCAGTAACTCGGAAAGCTCTCTGTCCCTAAGCCTTAGCCTGTGTCCTTCTGTGAACCTTGGTGAACATCTGAGTAGATCCTTCCTTCCCCTGCCCTGATCCACGGCTGTCTACCAGGGTGGCCAACTGAAACATCTCCCTTCAGATCCAAACTGTGCTATAGTTTAAACAAGCAACTCTAATGTTCTCTAACTCTAGGTAGTACCCCACATCAACTCTGTCACAGACATTGGCTTTGTCCAGTTTCCCAGAGTGAAAAGTAGGGAAGAATTTCAAATCTGTTGCAAGCAGAGACTTACCTAATGCGCAGAGAAGAGCAGGCTCTCTGTTAGCGTGATCCTGTGTGAAGGCAATGGCCAGCTGGGCTTTTATAAGAAGGGACATCTCCAGGAAACAGACTTGGCCCAGCTGCTCTGTTTTCATTTCTTACCAGTCGCCCATGACTCACCCTCCTCACCTAGGTCACCCTCTGACTCAGCTTTTGTGATGGAAACCGCCCCGCTGATATAATGACACTGACAGTCTGACAATGATGTCACCTGGGTTCCCTGTCACCCTCCTCAGGCCCAGGTGTCATGCTTGTGCTGGGAGAGGGTTAATGAGCTGGCCTGGAGGAGATCTGAAGTGGTCCTGACACCTGCTGTCTTCCTTAAGATGGCCGATCCTTGTATTCTGTGTGGCAGAATACTGTNCGCATGTCAACTAGTAAAGACAGGAGGAAAGAGGGAGCAGGGTGGGCGTTTGCTGTCTCTTAGTGAAGGATGAGTGCTGGAAATACAGAAGTAATCGATTATAGGCTCCACAAACTGTGTGGTTGGCTCAGAACTTTATATATATATATATATATTTTACATTTTCTCCCACCTCCATGGAACTGTACATATTAAAAATTATTTGCTTATCACCCCCCCAGCCCCACCCCTTCCTGGCTTGGCCCCTAAACTGGGAAAACCTGCTTTGCTTCCTCACCACACCTTCCCCCCTCTCCCCACAGCCTGTTTCTGAAATTTTCATCTGCTAAACCTGATCAGTTTTCCAGGGTAACCTTTCTTCCCACTCCACCCAGTCAGCTGCCTGTGGCTGCTTCCTCTTTCCTAGCCTGGTTCTTCCCCATACCTGAAACCCTGGAGGCCTTTTGTAATCACCCTCATCTTAGGGCCAACAGTGAAGGTTTGAATAGCTCTGTGGGGAGCCAGAAAGAGACCTGCCTTGTGGGGAGCCCTCAGCTGTTACCAAGATGAATCTGTGAAGTAAGAACAAGGCTGCTAGATATTTGCAAGGCTCTGGGGATAAACCATAGATAATTTCTAGATCTGCAAAAGGTAAGAGGGCCATGAATTAGAATAGGGAGAAATAAGATACTCAAATAGCTCAGAGACTCTCCGAAGCCAGCAATCCAAGTGGTTAAAAGTGATGTAGCGTCTCTCTCAGAGGGATTCCACATTTACCACAGAAAGTGGTTTCATCTGTAGAGAGCTCCTGGGACAGAAATGACTGACGGAAAAGACACTCTGTTAATATTTGTTAATGAAAAAGACTCACATTTCACCACAGGAACAACATTAGTTTGAACAGGCATGGAACTTGTCCTCGAGAACCCTCAGGGGCACTGGTTCAAAGGAGGCAGGAAAATACTACAGTCCATGAAGACTCCAGCCAGTCAGAGTCTGAGAGAGGAAGGAAAGGGCCATGATGCTAAAACAACAGTTTCGGGTTTACTTATTTAGTCTGTATGAGTGTTTTGCCTGCATGTACGTATGTGCATGAAAATGTGTACAGAGGAGGTCAGAAGAAGGTGGCAGATTCCATGNAACTTGAGTTAGGGATGGTTATGAGCGACCACATGGGTGCTGGGAACTGAACCCAGGTCCTCTGCAAAAACAGTGAGTGTTCTTAATCATTGAGTCATCTCTCCAGCCCCTAAAAAGACTATTTTCAATTCAGTAGATTTTACTCTGCAGGAGGTTTTAAGATAGCATAGTGGTGTGGGTGAGATACATCTAAACACATGCCACAGAGTAGGTTTCCTTCATGATGGTCATTTTCTGGGGATTCTCCCTGTCAAGAGACCTGTGTGTTCTGAGGGTATACGAAGAAGCATTCCATTAGCCCTGGCACCAGCACTTTTTTTCTGACCAACGTAACATGAGACTGATGTCAATGATTCAGAACCACATTCCAAACACTATCTGTTAAAGGGTGTGGCTTTGGAACACCTAAATTATCTTAAAACTCATGTGCAGATGGTGCCTCTTCTTCATCCCACACCTTTCTTCCCTCCCCTCCACAAACACACACCTACATGGTTTTGGAGCACTTGCTAGCTGCACAGCTAGATCACCTCTTGTGNACTTGAGTCAAGATTATCCTTCTACCCTGTCCCAAAAGCCACTGGCTCTCATTCTGCCTGGTGTATCTTATCTGCTCAGTAATTGGCAATTGTAGAATTGAAGCATGGATGGATGAACAAATGAAGGAAGGAATGAAGACTGAGCACTCTTCAAAGCCGTGTCAGGACACATGCCAATTTCACCAGCAGCTACTGTGAATCCTAAGTGCAGTATCTGTCTCTTATACACATCTAGATGTGTATAAGAGACAGCCATGTGTGTGCCTAATGCTCACAGAGGTCTGAATTCGAGTGAGGTTCTGAGACACCACGTAGGTGCTGGGAACCAAACCCAGGTCCTTTGCAAGAGCTGTCTCTTATACACATCTAGATGTGTATAAGAGACAGGTCTTAAGCCTTGAGCCACTGCTCCAGCTCTGAGCCTTCTTCAACAGTGACTAGGAAGCCCCTTATAAAAGAGCACCTCCTTTGTGATGGATCTTTCAGGATGATCTGAGGAGAAGTGATGGGGACTCAGAAAAGCACGTGTGATGTTTCTGCNGCCTTCCCCTTCTCTCTACTCTATTGTTACCTAGTGTCATTACCCACCTTTCTGTGGCCTAGTGGCCACACCTGAACCCCAAGCCTCTTGCTTCACTTCAGTCTGCTCTAGTTGGGCTTAGACCTGTTTTTCTCCAAGTTCTGTTCTCTGTGCCCAATTGCAGGGACTTAGGAATGAAATATGCTGCTACCTTCAGGCAGAATTCATAGCTCCAGAGGAGCCTACTTCTATCTTCTCTGTCCCCTGATTACCAGCAAGTTGGAAAACTTCTCTGACCTCCATGGATACAAAGGAGCCTTTCTCACTGGGTGACTTTTTTACTGGATACCTTTCTCACTGGGGACCTGTCCTCAGGCAGACTCTTCTGCCTGCCTCATCCTGTGCTGCCTTCACTCCAAGGCAGGCTCTAGCTCCAGGCACTGGCACTTGCTTTTGACACTCACACTGGCCATTCCGTTTGTATGTCTGAATCCTATTTAGTGGCTGAGGAAGTTTTCTCCCACTCAGTGNTCTTAGTTTCCCCACCATCAGGACCAACTTGAGTACAACTTCATAAACTGCTACACAAAGAGGCGGGAAACTGGCTAGCTGTGGAAGACGAAAATAGCACTCAGGTTTTCCAGTCTTGCCCAGGATCTCCCACTGGCCCCAGAGGGCTGCTGTTCTCTCCAGGATAAAAGCTGGTCCCTTTCATCCCAGCTGCTTGATTGGCCACTGAATAGTATAGGAACTGTGCCTCTAGGCCACCCCTCACTCACAAAGCAGTGCAGATTGACTACATGGTCAGACCTTCCCCCAGTTTCCACAGTCAGTTACTCTCTCCACTTCACCTCCACTAGGGGGTGATGGGGTGGTGGGGGGGCCCTGATTGTCTGAAGAAGGTCATGTGCAATTGCAACTCCCATCCTTTTTCTGTGATTGTGTGCACTTAATTAGCATTCACACTGAGGAACACTGAGTCCTAAAGAGTATTACCTTTGCCTGTTCCCTGATTGCCAAGAAGAACAAAGAAAACCAGAGTGCTGGCTGCTCAGTTCAGGCCATCAAGACTTTTTCTAAAAAGGGGTCCTATTAATTCTCTAGTCTTTCTTTGAAATAAAGCAGCAGAAGAAACAAACACCAGATCCTCCAAGTGTTGAATTCTCTTGGGCACTTGACTCAGACAGGCAGGAGAAGATAGGGCTGTGATTCTGGGGCAGGAGAGGAGGGGAGCAAGCATATGAACTCAATACTAGGGAGTTTCTACACAATCCCTGGGCAGGGGAAGAGCAAGGTGTGAGAGGGACGTACTTCAGGATCCACAGCTTGTTTCTTAGCCAATTTGGCCAGAACCTGGGGTTCCTGATTTTTCTCTCCCCTCTACTGTTTCCCTTGGGATAGACCAATCTTAAATTCTCCCTTTCTCTTTCCATCCCTGAAGAGCTGAAGAAAAATTTCAACCTAGTTTGTCTTGCTTGAAGGTGGTGGAAGAGAAAGGCAGACTTAGTTAACCTCTGGTCCAGTTTTTTATGCCTTTATTAGTTGGGTTACCCTGGACAAGTTACCTCACCTTTCTAGTCTTCAATGTCCTCATCTTGAAATGAAGCTCACTCTTCTCATGGAATTGTTACAAAGATGAAGTGAAATGATGCTTCAAATACTTTGAGCACCTCCTTCTGTTGACAATGTTCCTCTGACATTCTTGACCTACNTGACTGTATTAGCTCCCTTACTTATTTTTACCCAACTTTCAGGTTTACCTTTTGTCAACTTTATCTCGAGTTATTAGGTACTGACAATGGCTACATAATCTTTGCTTTATAAGAACAGGCTAAAGTCAATGTTAATCATCCCATGACCTGAGCATGCCCTCGTTAAAGAAACAGAGATAGGGAAATCATCAACATAAAGATGAGCTGTGCTGTGTCACAGTGCATTGACAACTATGTGCAGTGCTATGGAAAGTCACTCTTAGCAGAAGCTATGACCAGGTCATGACCTGATCACGCATCTCCACTGATCAGAGATGGGTTCCTCTGTGTACGGATGATTAAAAGATACAGAGAACAACACAGAACTTTGGAAGCTGAAATGGTTCAGGTTGGTGTACTCTCCCCCAGAGCTTTCATTACCTCATGGGCTGTTAAGGACAAACAGAAGGCTAAACAATTTCTACAGAGAGTACCTGTCATTCAGCAGCCATGAGAGCTCAGTGTGGTTTGTATGGCTGCTGTTCCCTTCTCTTAGGTGTGCAGTTGTGCTTCTTTCAGCAATTTCCCCTAGAGTACAAGGCACCCTCGGTAGACTCCAGGTTTGAAATCCAGACTCTGTGCCTTACAGAGTGTTGGTGATGTCCAAGAGTTTCTGAACAATAATTGTTACCGTTATCTTAGCCCTGATCCCTACAACAGCAGTGTAAGGAACAGACATGGAAGCTGAGGCACGGAGTCTCTTGAGAAGTTGCGAGCAATCAGGTGACAGACAACATGCAAACCCAACACTGTGAGGCCCCTGAGATTTGGTTTGTCTTACCTGTGTCTTAGGAATGATAATATTTGCCTTCAGAACTGTTATTACATGAGATTACATATGCAAAGCAGCTCTATGGTGACCAGCACACAGCAACGGATGGTAGATAGCAAGTGCATTTTTCTTTAGGGTTTGAACCACAGCTATTATTAGAAACTCATATCTAGTGACTCAGAAAATTCTTTCGTTTTCTTCATTTTTGAAGCAGTCACTCATTCGTTGAACACATAGTTGCCGAATGACAGTCAAATGGCAAGCATGAAATCCCAGCTTTGTGAAGTCTGATGGAGGAGAAATATACACTTCTGGGATCTAAGTCACATTACAGAAAGGGAATTTCCTAAACTGGCCTAAGAGTAAGAATCTCTTAGAATGTTGCTAAGGATGAAATTTTATTTTTACATTAATATTTTCTAACTTGGAATTAATAGTAATCCTAATGAGAATTAATATTAATTTTAATGAGAGAAATAACTAAGAGAAGAGCCTATGGACTCACATTTCTAAGATATGATTTGGGTAATTTTTAGGGTCAAACAATTTAGACAGTATCAGAGTGTAAGTACAATGCATTTTGCTTCTTGATTACAATTGACAATCATCTGGTGTCTTTAAAAATGTACGCATCTGAGCTTCATCGTCGTTTTCTCTAGTCTTGAAAAAGAGGTCTCAACTTCTAGTATCTGAATCCAGTAGGAGAATTTCNGTCCTGTGAGGTAATCCAAGTGGAAGGAGGTTCAGGTGGGTGCTAGGGTACCTGGGAAGATGTTGATGTTGATGAGTCTAGGTGCTTTTGAGTGTGGGTGTTTGGCCTAAGGACACTGGGAGCCTTGTGACACAATTAAGTTCCATCTAAGGAAGGTTAAGTACTTCCACACACCCATGTTCCTCACTCTCCCTCCAGGGAATCATCAAAGGGCAGGCTCAGGCTGGTTTAGCAGGTGTGGGCCTATCTAGATCCAGTAGCCTAGGGCCAGGAGATGATCCCATGTCNCCTTTCAAGACACTATCATGTCCATGGTACAGAGACTCTTTGCTGTGCTAAATGACCATTTGCCATTTGCCAGTCTCCAAGGATCTTCTGGCTAGGCCAAATTAAAACCTCTGAGGATGAAAGTAATAACAAAATACAGTTTTCTGCTATTTGAAAAGAAAAACATGTCCCTCTATCTCTTAGATTCAATGATAGGTACCTGAAAATTAAACTGACAGAAGACAAATCAACAGGAGAAAGGCATACAACTTTTATTGATGTCAATATTTATACATTCACTGGAGCTTCAGAGAAAGGAAGTGAGTATTCAAGGAACTAATTAGATTCAAGGTATAATCCCAAAATTCATATATAAGTATAAAAGGCCACAAATAACCAGTGCTCTTGAGAGAAAACACAACAAAACTAGATAGATAAACACTACCTGACTACAAAGTGTGCTACAAAGTTATAGTCACCAAAACAGCGTGGTGCTGATATTCACAGGCCGATGGAATGGAGCAGAGAGCTCAGAAATAAGTACACACATTTATAGCCAAGTGGTTTTGACAAAGGTCGAGATTGTACACTGGTGGAAAAACACGAGGGAAAGGATAGGCTTTTCAATGAACAGAGTTGGGAAAACAGGATAACCATACATAGAAGAACAAAATCATCTCAAGACCTATTAAAGAATTAAATACAAGGCCCAAACCCATGAAGATACCAGAAGAAAGCACAGAGGAAAGCTCATGACATTGGTCCTGGCAATGATTTATTTTTCTTTTACTATTACCTAAAAGCATAGCTCACAATAACAGATAAATGGAATTATACAAAACTAAAAAATATCTGCCAAGCAAAGGAAGTTGGGACCATCTAGAGAATGTAAGGAAATATTACCTAACTAGGAATCACTATTAACTTATATTAAAATCTGTAAGGAATTCAACTATACAGCAAGAAAACACCATGATGAAAACCAGGTAAGCAAACTGAATAGACGCTTCTCAAAAGACTGCATCTAAGTGGACAACAGACAGGTGAAAAATACACCAGTAATCATCAAGAAAGTGCAAGTCAAAACCGCAATGAAATATCACCATGTACCTGTTAGAATGGCTATTATCTTAAAAGCAAATGTAAGTACTGATTAGGAGGTAGAGAGGAGAACCTTAACATACTCTTGGTGAGAAAGTTAGCAAAACCTTCGTGGGGAACAGTGTATGGTTCAATCAACCTGCTGGGGACATAAACAAAAATCAAATCAAATCATTATGTAGAAGAGATCCTTATATTCCTGTACATAGTGTAGTTCTTTCCACAATAGTTAGATAATGCTGAGTAACCTAACTGTTCACCAGTGAGGTTAAAGTATGGATAGAAGAAAAAATATGGACACAGTGCAACACTATTCAATTAATAAATAAATAAGAGTTAAATCCCATGATTTGTGACAACATGGAAAGTGTATTAACCAGGCACAGAAAAGCACCACGTTGCCCCATGTGGAACCTGAAAGGGCTGAGTTCAGGAACAGGGAATATAACCACGATACCCTTGGAGATCTGTATGGCTACTGGAGAGGGGGCACTGGGAGACGCTGAGGAGTGTGTACTCGTGGTTATGCAGGAGAGTATTTTTAAACTGTGCAAATAAGAGGCCAACATGAAGAGATGGGAAGTGGATAATTGGTTGGGGTTAGGGACCAAGAGAAATGTGACTGGGGAGGAAAAGAAGCAATGGTTGCGTGGGGTCATGTTTATGTGATGAAATGTTCTAAAACATTTTGGTGATGGCTGCACAACTCTGGATACATTTATATATACACACTTTATACTCTAAATGGGTAAATTATATGAATCATATTTCAATAAAGCTCTTTTTTAAACAGAAGCAAAGCCAAAATGAAAGCAAAATCTTTTGATAGCTGCTTGAGTTTAAAGGGCTAACTTGGTGGAAAGCGGAGGGAGCATATGTCATCTTGCCTCTCTGTCCCTGACAAAAAGGGTTTCAGTCAGTGCCCTTGCCAGGAGAACAGGAATTTGTGCCGCCTCACAAAGGAAAATTTATGAACTGCTTTTAAATCAATTTAAAGGGAGGGCAGACAACTCTTTCTGTGTCTATTGACTCTTAATTGCTCCTGTAGCAGTCGACCTCGCCTTCACTGCCTTCCCCACTCCTCTCCTTGTCTATATAATTTAAAGCTTTTTTTCAAGCCTCCTAAAACTCAGTCTGAAATTCCTCGTGGCATCTGAGCTTCATCTACGCTCGCATTTAGTTCTCATTTCTGTGCTTTGCTTTTGCACTAAACACTGTTCACTGCTTATTAGGAAACTACCAGCTACAGCCCAGTGGGGTGGAGAGGGTGGAGGACAGGACAGGATCCACAAAAATGCAAAAGCCCCAAAGAATTCAAGGATCCACCTAAGTTTAAGGGAGGGAAAAAGCTTCCAACCCAACCTCTCATTCTGTAGTTCTATNGACTGAAGTAAAGAATGCTGCTGCTCAAAGTCACAGATCTAGTTAGGAGCAGAGCCAGAAGCAGAATCCAAAGTCTCCTATATCACAGTCGAGAGCTCCCCAGTCTTAGAAACAGGCAGCCAAGGGGTTCCTGTCCAAAAGAGGAAGTGGCAGGGGATTTGAGAATGTCAGGTTTATGACAGATGGGTTAGGTGGGGCTTTGTTTTGGTTCTGGGGTGGATTTTTCTGGGCATGTGGAATGGCAAGGAGGGACAATAGAAGAGAGCCATGGTCTGCACTGCCATGGTGTCACTCAGAAGAACAGAAGTGCTAGTTTTACTGCTGTGTGGATAGGGTTTGCAGGTGTGATGGAGGTGGGAACTGGTGAACTCTGCACAGGAATAATGAAAAAATGTTTACAATGGCAACAGATGCTTGCTTGATAACTTTGAATTGTAGGTAATTTTTGAAAACTCAAATATTATATAGGGAAATGAACACAGATAATTAATTTTTACAAGATGACATGTATTTAACTCTCAGACAAAATGGCATCAACTCCTTCTGAAGTCCTTTTTCCAATCATTTAACTTTGCAGTCCTAGAATGTGTGCTTTCAGTATTTACTTTTTGTCAAGATTGTGAGATTCATCCTCACTGTGCAGTTTTCCTAATCTCACTGCTTTGTGGTATACATTATGGAATTATATTACGATTAATTTGGCCACACTTTTGCCAACGGAAATTTGGGGGATTTTCAGATCTGGTTATTAGAACNAATACTACTACACACATACACATGTTAGCAGCCATGCATGTTCGCGTATTGTGTGCAAAGAGTGAAGTCGCTGGGATGTGGATATATAAGCCCAGGTTTCAGAATTTTTTATGAGTTTATTAGAGTTCCTAGTTACACACATCTTCATCAACATCTGGTGTCATTTGCCTTTTGAAAGTCAGTCTGTCAAATAGTGTTGTTCCAACACCATTTCATTCTAATTTCCATAGCTTAGTCATTTTAAGGATAATTGACATTTGCTACAAAGTGAACTCTTCCCATGTGCAGACTGACACATCTCTTTGTTTCTTAGCCATCTTTTCATTGTGAATACCAGGCATCTTTTATTCAACTTATTAAGCACATTGATAACATTAATGGTATCTTTACTTTTATTTGTGTTAAACAAGTGAATAGAAAACTAACCAAACTTAAGTACAGTTTCTTTTATTTTTTTATGGATGAATGCATTCATGTAACCTCTATCCACAGGACTGATGAATTTTCTATGATCTCAAGAAGTTCTATCACATCAGGATTTCCAGTAGGGACTCTCCCCAACAGTAACCATTTGGTTAACAGATTGTATCTTCTCCTGACATTTCATTTCTTAACTCTGTCTGGTAAAGTCCCCACCTTCTCCTCTCCCACCTCCACACAGGTTTCCAGCTTCCTTCCTTCCATCCTCACCTACTCACAGATTCACTCTTCTTCAGACACTTTCTGTTCAGGTATTTTGTATCCAGATATGATCACTGTCAAAAGTCACTAAATTTGTTGATGAAGACCCCCCCCCCAAAACACTCTTTTTGTTTCCTTGTCCCTAGCCAGAGTCCTCCACAGTGGAAAGCCCAGAGCTTTCCTTCTGCTTCCTGTCATGGTAAAAAGTATTTCGCCTCACCTTCCTGTGATTCCCTCNAACACTCTTTTTGTTTCCTTGTCGCTAGCCAGAGTCCTCCACAGTGGAAAGCCCAGAGCTTTCCTTCTGCTTCCTGTCATGGTAAAAAGTATTTCGCCTCACCTTCCTGTGATTCCCTCTCACAGGGCTCTTCAAGGTCCAGATGAGTGCAGATAANTAAAATTCAGTCCAGATGTGCGTTCCCCACACGCAGTTTCCTGGTTTGACATAAGCTATCCCATTGCACTCAGGAGTTCTATACTTTTGAATGGCCAATCATTTTACATTTGGGGACAGTGAGATCAATAGGACCCTTATGCTTCATGGGCTCATAATTTAATCGGGTAATTAAGTATATAGAAGTAAATTTAAAGAAAATAATGATGTGCTTAATTACTAAATTATTTGGGACTGGAGTGAAGTCTCAGTGCTTAAGAGCACTGGTGGCTCTACCAGAAGACTCAGGTTTGGTTCCCAGAGCCCACATGCAGCTCAAAACCATCTGTAACTCCAGTTTCAGTGGATCTGATGCCCTCTTTGGGCCTCTGCAGATGTTGTACATAAGCAGCACATAGGTACATAGGCATACATGCAGCAAAACACCCATACACATAAAATAAAAACAATGAAAATAGTTAAATACTTATATTTTCATTTAAAAATATATATTAAAGTATTATGAGAGTTTATGAAACTTGATTTTTTTTTCAAAAGTGTTAAGTGGGTTCCAAGAAAATATTTCAACTAATCTTTTAAGGTCAAAGGGATGTCTAACAGAAAAGTGCTGACTGATTATATGCGGAAAGAAGAAATAGCATGAGCCAAGAAACTAAATCAAAAACAGCAAAATTACAGAGACATCAAAACTGAATTGTATGCTTCTCACACAGGGTCAACTGGGAAGCTCTTTCCTCAGAATCCACTCAGGTAGTCTGAGACTGCTGCCACCATGGTCCTAGGGCCCCACTCACTATTCAAGTTGTTAGCAGACATTACAGTTGTTCACACGATGATGGCTCTGCAGGCATGAGCTGTCAGGTCATGAAAGCTTGCCTAGATTTTAATGAGAACCTAGTGACCTGAGCAATGGTTGCAGTACCAAATTTCTTGCAAATAATCCTTGAGAGAATGAAGTATGTAACTGTGTGTGATGGAGATATTGTTCTGTATGCTGTGAATATGTGTTGCTCTGATTGATTGATAAATAAAATGTTGATTGGCCAGTAGCCAGGCAGGAAGTATAGGCGGGATAAACAAGCAAAGAGAATTCTGGGAAGAGGAAGGCTGANTCAGGAGACACCAGCCACCGTGGAAGGAACAACATGCCTGTAGACCGGTAAAGCCACAGAATACGTGGCAAAATATAGATTAATAGAAATGGGCTGAATTTAAGTATAAGAGCTAGTCAGTAATATGCCTGAGCTAATGGCCAAGCAGTTGCAATTAAAATAAGCTTTTGAATTATTAATTTATAAGTGGCTGCAGGACCACTGGGTGGGCTATACCACGTGGGGCCTGGCGGGACCCAGACAAAATATTCACCTACATGTGTGGGTGAAATCAGAAGTGTAAGGGGGTCCGAGGGAATTACTATTATGAAGAACATGAAACATTTACCAGGAAAGCCACAGATAGTAAACACAGCCAGCCTGGAGAGAAAACCNTGTGNGTCAACCTCTAGATTTTAGGTGCTAGCATTGCGTTACCACCATAGATGCTGGGCATGGAGCTGTAGGATGCAATGCTCGCTCTTTCTGTGGTTCCATCCTGTTTGATTTGTTCCTCCCTTTTGCTGTGTGAACATTTACCCTCTGTAGTTGCTTACTGAAAACACAGAACTTGGTTTTGATTTTCCAAGGGGTTATAGCCATTTTTTCTTTGAGTCTCTACAGAGATTTTTTTTTGTATTTGAAAATATAAAAACTTCTATAAATGTTGAGACTTGGTGACTCTTAGAAGTTGGAGATGTACTGAGTGTATTTTGCATTATAAGATGAACACAAGCCTTTTGGGAACCAGGGACAGAATGTTACACTTTGGATATTAAATGTCCTCCAAAACACTCATGTCTTAAAGACTTAGTCCCTGGCCAACGAATTCCAACCATTGAGAAGAGATTGGATCCTGAAAGTTGTTACCTAATCAACTATTTAACAAATTGATTAATTCACAATTTAAGGGTATTATTGGGAGGTGATAGGCATTTTCTGAAGTAGGACCTATTTGCAGGAGAAGGTCATTGGGTCACTAGAGGAATGTGTGGGTGTTGTATCTTGTGAGATATTCCCCTCTTGATACAATGATGCTTCATATCTCCTTATGTTCTGCAATCTCTTCCATGAAAGAGATCAATATGCTCTGTGGACCTTGCAAAGGTGGAATAACACAAAAACATTTTGTTATGAAGGAATTGGATCCTCATGCATTGCTAGATAGATGAGACCTTTTCCTTGGGCATTGGTGGTGGGGGGAGGGGCATCAGTCTTTTCCTTCTCCCACTAAGTTGAGACATAGATACGAGAATTTCAATTGTTCCTGTCTGTCAAACGGCTGAAGATATTGCAAATCTGTCAATTCCAGAACCCCACGGTCTGTGGAAGGGCTTGCCAGAACCTATCTATGAGACACAGAGAAGACATTAAAGATCTGGTTTCCCATAGACTGCCCATGGCTTGGATGGCAGCAAGCCACAACGTTCTGTTAAGAAGGACCAGTCTTTCTATTTGTTAGTGGTATTATGTTAGGGGTGTGGGGGCTACAAGCTTGGATTTCAGAAATTCTATCCAAGATTTCTTAGGCTTATAAGTACTCACTGTGTTTTTACAGTACTTTTAGGTTCCTGGTTAATATCTGTATTCACTATGTTTAGTANTTCACTTGGAAATATCATCCCTCAATAGTGATTTTAAGGGGAAATGAAGGAGATGTTTATTAATTAATTTTCAAGCCAGTCTGTTCAATGAAGAAGTAACTTGTTATTGGCATCACTAATGGCATCGGTCAAATTCCACATACATGAGCAAATCCCTTGAGAATAGTACAGCTCAAAGGAGGACAATCGTGTGTTTAGTTATACCTTAATTTAAAAAAGTTATTTATTTTTATTTTGTGCGTTTTGAGTGTTTTACTTACATGTATGTTTCTGTAGTACAAGCATGCATGGTGCCCTTGGAGGCCAGAAGAGGGTGTCAGATCCCCTGTGACTGGAGTTACATAGATGGTTGTGAGTCACTGTGTGGGTGCTGAGACTTGAACCTGGGTCCTCTGGAAGAGCAGCGAGTACTCTTAATCACTGAACCATCTCTCTAGCCCCCACCTCATTCTTTTTCAATGTTCTGCTCTTCCAGGACTGTGTATTTTTCTGGCTGGGGGTATTCAGTTTCTTTTTAATACAAGCAGTCTGTATCAAAGCAAAGAAGTTAGGACATCAGCTGTAAAAGTGGGACCTCTTTCATAAGCTATATGAACTCAAATTAACTCATGAAGCCAAGTACTTTGCACAGATTCTCTGTACATGGCCAGCCCAGGAAAAAAATCTCTCTCTCTCTCTCTCTCTCTCTCTCTCTCTCTCTCTCT
>LZPO01108077.1:122447-136706 GCA_001675575.1 Neotoma lepida | reverse complement strand
CACACACACACACACACACACACTCACACACACACACACTCACTCACACATATACACTCATTCACACTGACACACACTCATATGCTCTCACACATACTGACACACGCTCACACACACACTCACATACACAAATCCATCCAAAAGTCATTTGTGCAATGCTTTGCTGCACTCCAGTCACCTGTGTCTGCTTTGTCTGCCCTTGCAGAATGACAGCTTCCAAGCATCAAAACCTACAATCACCAGATGTGTCAAATTTCTAATGAGAGCTAAAGGTTTTCGTTCCCTCTNGGTCTTCCCTAGGCAGGATTAGTGAAGGAAGTCTCTCAGAAGTCAAAGAGGCCAGTCCCTGGACTTATTTTCCTCGNTCTTTGAGCTCAGATGTGTCAGGATCTATTCTCCCTCTGTCTTTAGCTACTAGAAATTAACTGTGCTCATAACAGTGGCTTCCTAAACTCCAAGTAACATGTACTTACACACTCACGTGCTGAAATGTGATGGTGAATGGATAATGTGAAGGACCTGGCAGCCCAGGACACAGACACAATTATTACATGAAGCATATGTTTATTTGTGGGGTAAATGGTCCACAGATGTAGAGAGCGGTCTAGGGAAACAGAATGAGGCATCAGCTCTGGGTAGAGCTCTAGAAGAAGCCTGGAACTCCATTGTTGTGTGGTATAGAATGGATAAGGTCATAATTATGGTTAGTAAAAAGGCTGGAGAGGTTGAATTTTCTCTCATACCCACTTCTTTTATATCCAGGACAGGATATAAAAGAGTGCAAGTAATGAGTTTGATAAGGAGTCTTACAGTGCTGCTTCATTGGACACAGGTAAACAGAGGGAAAATCTTGGAGCCAGTGGAAATAGGAGGAGGAGGAAGACAAGACCCCATCTAGTAGCCAGGGTGGTGGGCAGGTGGTGGTTGCCAGTCCATCCTTACTTCTGTTTACACTTAGGGTCTTTCTGGGCAGAAGGACACTTCTGCTGAGCCGGGTCAGCTGTGCTCTNCTGTGGGCATTGTTTCTTAGCCTGAGGAGCACATGGATCCTTGGTTTTGGGCACACAAGCCTCTTGACATTTAGTAGGAGGTGGCTGACAGGGCTGTTTCACCTGCTGCTGCTGGGCTTGTGGTGCACACTGTTGCTGATGCTGATGGGAAGGCATGCTCCAGGAACGGGTGAGTCTGGAGGAGACCCATGAAGACACCATGAGAACAGTCCCATATGTATCCTCCCATCTGTCTCCTCAAGGGGTATTCCACCAATAGTCAAAGATGATTAACAGCCTCAGCTAATGAACTCCTCACCCACCTCTACAGTGATAGCCCTCTCTCACTTCCTTATGTACTACTCTAAGTTCCTATCTTCCTTCATCTTCCCATGGACTCTGGACTTAACTGAATACATGGTTGATTTATCAGTCTAATCAAGAATAAGATGGAGTATTGAGAAGAAGATTAAAAGGCAACTCAGACATTTTATGAATTCAAGATGTGGGTCTGAGTAATGCGAGTTGGCTAAGTCAGGTGATGCAGATGTGTGAAGAAGAGAACAAGAGCATCTGTTTCCAGGAAACAGTGTCGTGGCATGTGAACAATGAGTCTGAAGAGTGGGTGAACCAGTAACAGGGAGGTCTGGGTTCTTGTCTCCACGCAACCCTAATATGCTAAGGAAAATCACAGGATGTGGATGTAGGATAGAGGTGTTAGCCCTTCATGGGGAACAGCGAAACACTATGGCTCAATGCATGTTTTGTCAGGAAGGAGCTTGGTTGAAATAACATAGCAGCCAGAGCTCAGGGATGACTCTAGCTGCCAATCTGCCACTGACTGGCCAGATATTCTTCTGTGCCCTTAATGGATGGTATGTGTCTGGCAGTTCTCGGAGGCTTTCCGTCTCTGGTTTGCTTTGCAGGCAGCATTCCTCACCTTATACATTATAAATGGGAGGCATAGGTCCGGAAAGTAGAGCAGTGGGATAAGAAGAGTAAGATATGGGGTATCACAGTATGGAACACAATATTCAACACACCAGTTTCTGTAAATCTCAGAGCACAGCTTTATGCTTGCTGGCAGGGTCCAACTGACAGATGAGAACGTCAACTTGCTTTAGAGAAGACCCAGAGTCACTATGAAATGCCACAGCTCTACGTACACCCACCCCAACGAGGAAATCTCTCCTGCTGAGTGGTCAAGCCTCAACTCAAGAAATAAGCCACACCTATCAATGCCGCAGAATGAAGATAGAGTCTCCTAGGTGATAATTACTATGACGTTTCCATAATTGTCATGAGGCTAAGTCACTTCTCTAGTTACTCAAGAACAGGAGAGGAGCTTGGCCTAGCGGCTCAAGGCAGATCAAGAAGGAAAGAACCCAGGACAGCAGAGGCATTACTACTCACCAGAGGCTGTGAGCTGGACTCCGGTTGAGGAAGCTGAAAGCAGATCCATATGCAGCCACTCTGGGAACCCTTATAAGGGCCCCCAACCTGCCCTAGGCCCTTGGTGTGGCCCTGGTAATCACCTCCTAGACAATTCCTCACCCACCTCTCTCACCTGCACTTCCTACAAGGACTTGCTTTACTGGCCTGTTTTGATAAAAACCACCCACCTGATGTTTCCAACATTCCTGGACCCTATAGCTGAGCTGACTTAACCCACTAAAGGTGCTGACTTGAACTGAAGGATTCAAGACTTATTAAAAAATACATCTATTTTCACATGTATGAGTGTTTTGCCTACATATATGTCTGTGCACCATGTGTGTGCCTGACGACCACGGCAAAGGATCCCCTAGGACTGGACTCACAGAGAGTTGTGAGCCACTACTTGGGTACTGGGAATAGAAACTGGGTCCTCTTGAAGAAGAGTCTGTACCGTTACTACTGAGCCATATCTCCAGCCCATGGGATTAAAAACATAACAAATGTGAGAAGCTGCTCACAGACTGAACCAGTGTAATAAATGTTGATGAGGAAGTGGGGAGGAAACAGGATTTTGCACAATTGTGACAAAAATACAAACATATTCTTTCCTGCTAAATGAGACTATCATTATTTCATTTCATGTTCACACTTCCTCTAGACAAATGTCATTGTCACCATTTTGCAGATAAAGCTGAGTAACATTATTTGGATATCAGGTGACCAAGAAGTGATTTAAACTCAAATCTGAGTGACTCAAAGAACTTTGATTCTTATACATCAGAGAGGGAGAGAAAGCCATCCATTCCTCTCTGCTCCCTAATCTCAGGTTCATGTGTTCCCTGATCCAGAGAGGCCATTTGTATGCATCCTGAGCCCTTCCCTGGAGCACAAGCAGCAGATGATGACAAGAGCCAGGCTGAGCGTGTTGCTCCTCCCTCCCCACCACTCATCCGGATGTGGCTGCTCGTGGATATTAGTAATAACCACAGAGGAAGAACTTGATCCTTGTGGTAGGCTTGCCACACAAAATGTAAAACATAAAATCCAATTTCATGATAGAATCTTCGAGAGAATGTCTTCAATATTGTGTGAGATAAACTGAAAACGTTTATATTAGTAGGCATTTAACTGGACAATCTCTTTTCGATAAAGGCAGAAACCCTACTTAGAGACCTTTTCAGGTGGGAGGAAGGAGCACTGTCCTCCACTTGGCTCCTGGAATGGGACGGAGGAAAGCAGGATTTCTGTGGCTGTTATCCCCAACCCCCACCCCCAGGTACCCATCCCAAGCCTTGGGTTCCTTCTGAAAACAAGTCCCTTGGTGTTCTCCCACTGTCCAGTCAAAGTAGAAGACTGCCAAATGATTGATAGGCATACCACAAGCACTTTCTTAGGTACTTCCCAAACCCCCTTGCTTCTTTTAGTCTCATGACAATTCAGTTGTATCATGAAAATCTGAGCTTACAGTTTNAAGAAACAGTCCCAAAGAAGTTCAGTGATCTCATCAACCTCAGCTAGTAGGAGTTCAGGACTTATTTCCACTACATCACAGAAACCAGTATCTCTGCAGTGGACAAATGATCCCCTTGGGTGGGGATCATGATTCATGAGCTTTTCTGAGCTTAGCATCACATACAAATGAAATGCTGCTTCTAGTTCAACTTCATTTCGTCGAAGTTAACCTTCCTTTAATTTATCCCTCCAGGCCTTCACCTCCTCCTCACCAGCCTATCAATGTTAAGAATGTGATATTCTGGGTTCGGGATTCCAGATACTGCATTCCATCTCCAGCCTCCTCACGCTGCTCCCCACCTGCTTCCTCTGCTCCCCACCTGCTTCCTCTGCTCCCCACCTGCATCCTCTGCTCCCCACCTGCTTCCTCTGCTCCCCACCTGCTTCCTATGCTCACACCTTCCCACTCTTCTGTGCTCTTCCTGATGTAAACTCTATATGAGAAATATGCAGCAAGAAGCATTTGGCAGGGTCATAAGATCAAGGAATACCCACAAGCCCGGCACCTGTAAGCCATGACTCTGTGTGTGTGTGTGTGTGTGTGTGTGCACATGTGTACGCATATAAACATGGTTTCTACCATCTTACATCATATTCACCCACAGGACTCTCTAGAGTGGTGTTTATTTTTCCCATCCCATCACTTCATCGCTTGCCTTCTTATCAATAAACAAACTGTCTAATTTTACAGAATTCTGTTTAGTGATAGAAACTTGGGACACAATCATCATCTCAGAGGCTACCTAGGAGAGACATGGGTCTAAATGTTATCACTTCAAAGGGACATGTCTGCTAGATCATAAATATCCAAACCACAGCCCACCTGGTATCCATTTAACATGCTACACCTTTCTAAACGTTGGCATTCAGCTTCCTTACTAGCCGGTTATCCCTATATTACAGAGAGGGAAACTGAGACTTAGAATGAGGACATGTCCTGCCCAAGGTTACACAAAGTTTAGTGTGAAAGCCAAGGTTGGAGCACAGGTTTTCTGAGTTCATGGCTGTTTTCATCCATCAAATGACTGAGCCTCTGGACCCCTCACGGCCTCTGCTGTGTTCATTGAGGATGAATTAGGAAGCAGTTCTGGTGGTCCCTGTCTTTTCTTGCCTCAGCCTCTCCTGGCTTCCTCTCTAGCACTCAGGAGCTCCACTCACCAAGCCTGTTCTCTTTCTTTGCTCAAGGAGATCCCAACTAACTCTTGTTCCTGCACTGAAAGGTATAGGTGCATTTTGTCAATAATTAAGCCTAAAGCACTTTTAGACCCAGCACTCACAAGTCAGAAGAAAGATAACTTTGTTATCTACTTTAGAGATGAGAAAAATTCTTCTCTTGGTGGCTGGATCCCGAGTCCTTCCAGAAGAGCTGACCCACGTCTTCAGAAGCTGCCATGGCTGGTTTCTAGACACCCTAACCTGCTAGGGCAGTGGATTATTTTCTCAAAGCAGGAGGGGAGACTTCCTGGCACCCCTCAAATCATCCCGTGTAATCAAACCCCTCCAGGCCAGGGCAAGCCCTGAGAAGCTGTATGCAATGTCAACCCTTCCTCCCCAGGTCCCCTCCCACTGGCCCAGCCTAACCATGAGACTGTCACCTGGCCCATCCGGAGTCTCACACCTGTCCTCTCATCTTCTAAGTACCATGCATTACTGAACCTAGGATTCTAGCTTCTATTTCCAACAGCTCTAGGGAGCAGGTACCTGAGAACAGGTGTGTGCTTGTGACTCTGTCAGGGAGGTGAGGATATAGGTAAGACTCCTTTTTTAAGGTGAGTCAAAACTTGAGAAACTCCAGCCCCACCCTAGAAGTAAACAACGGGATGACTGGGAAATAGATTTTGGTATGGGAGGCTCCTTACAGAGTAGATGCCAGCCATCTTACCCCCCTATTCAGATGCATCTCCACTTTGACTCAGGGCTTCTGGGTAAAGAATTTGTTGAGGCCCCATATAGATAGAGGTAGTTGGAATACATTCATTAAGCTATTTCCAAAAACAAGACAAGAGAAAGCAAAAAGGCATGCTCTAGCTGATCACACAGTACTCTTTCAAGAAGAGTGCTATGTTTGGTAGAAGACAGCAGCAGGTAGAGGAGGCACAGGTCTTGCATTTTAGCTGTCTTCCTAGTAGTTCATATTTCAAACTGAGCAAATGACAGCTCATCTTTACAGTCACAATCATGTCACATTTGCTTTATCTTAATTTCTTGTTGACACGTAACCAACAGTCATGACTTAGAATAGTTGAGTATCCAGTTTCCAGTTTCTGCCTCCACTAATTAATCTGTCAACAAACCTACAGAGAATGCTACCTACAAGGAGAACTTCTGACCTTTTTGTAAATGTGAGAATCATTCTACCCTTTAACTTATGTGTTTGCAAGTAAGACACTTCAGTGCTGCTGTTAAGTATGCCGAGTGATGGTATGGAAAATAGCCGAGAGAGAGAGAGAGAGAGAGAGAGAGAGAGAGAGAGAGAGAAACAGACAGACAGACAGAGAAAGATAGAGAGGAGTGAGGCAAAGACCTATCGTCTCTTTACCTCTCATACCACATAAAATATTTCTAGACAACCTGAGACAGTATTAGTTGTCTAAAGTAGGGAGGAAAAGCAAGCCTTGGCCTTGGAGAGTGGCTGCTTCCAATAGAACGCTCATAGAAGGCCAATGTGGGAGCCTAAACACTGTGGAGAGGATAGGTGTCTCTGGGAAGACTACCAGCACCTGCCTGATGGAGGCCCAGTGGAGCTGAGACTCTTGTCTCTCTTTCCTGTGATGGAACTCCCTTGAGGTTAGAGACAGGGAGGCTTTCCTGTTACTCAAACCTCATTGGCTGTGAGGTCTTGGCATTCTGTAACTTTCCCGAGACTCAGTGTTCCCATTTTTCAAAATTGTAAATTCATCCCTGGGCCCTCCTTGAGCATTAGTAATCTCTGTGTTTGATTAAGTAGGATTAATAGTGAATTCAAGGAAAGGAGAGAATGAGCTCACGGTCAGAAAGAAAGCCTTACCTGATCTGTCTTCTGAGGGTGGGGGCTATAGTTACAGGCTAACATAACCTCTAGTTGAGTCTAAAATGTGAGTATAATGTGTGAGAATTTATGAGTGAGAGTTCTTGACTTGCTTGAAGAAAAGAGAGGAGCCTGAGGTACTTGGAGACTCTGAACAAGCTGACACCACCCTTAGCATCTACCATCCTGTGTGGGAGAAGAGCTTGTGTTTCTAGGATCTGCNTCACATTTTCCTGCCTGGACCCTTCAGTCTGTGACTGGCTTGTCCCCCTTTGTCAGAGAAATCCACTCTCCAGGAACAGTCTTCCGTCAGCTTTCTCTTTTCTTTTCCTTTCCTTTTTTCTCCCCACCTCTTTCATCCCCTCCGCTCCTCTCCCCTCCGTTTCCTTCCCTTCTCCTGCTATATCCTTGTACTGGGCATCAAACTCAAGGCATCCTAGGCAAATGCTTGACTACTGAATTATATCCCCAGCCCTTAGAAAACATTTTAAATATCACTTTCTCCATAACCCTTTTCTCCTAATCTTAGGAAATGATGTGTTTTCCTCCTTTGATCAGAACTATAAGCTTTTTATCTAAACCTGTTCACACTCTTTCACATATCATATACTGATGATAATACACTGTAAGTTATAAGATGTCTGTAAACTCAGCATTATATCTAAATTCCTTGATGCTAGGAGATACCTAGCCTTTATCATTCACCAGTTTTTAATTACCTAATCCCTTGCACTAGCCAGTCACACATATATGCACTCCATAAATATGGCCAATCAGATGAATGCATGAATGAATGGGTAAATGGGTAAATGAACTGAAATAGAAACTCACCCTCAAACAATCTGCCTTTAGCTTTTTAAAAATTATATTATTATTTTATTATTTTATGTGAATGGGTATTTTGCCTGTGTGTATGCTTACCTGGAAGTATATGTTTGCACCGTGACCATGCCTGGTGCCCATGGAGGCTAGAAGACGGTGTCAGACCCCTTGGAACTGGAGTTACAGATGGTTGTAAGCCACTATTCGGATGCTGGGAATAGAGCTTAGGTCCTCTAGAAGATCAGACAGTGCTCTTAACCACTGAGCCATCTCTCCAGTCTCATTCTGGCTTTATAAGCAGAACCNATGATGTTCTAATTCTTTCTGAACTAACAATATTCTCAAGTTCAAGTTGATGTTTACTGCAGTCACACATACATGGCCTTTATAAACCACACACTTGAAAGTCTATGCTAAGACCATCTTTACTGTAAGAGTACTTGGATACCTTATACATGTGTAAGAGATTTTTATACCCAACCAAACTGCAAGAACCCCTATGAGCAAGAAAGGATGTTAAGGACAGAACTTACACTCCAGTCACTGGTGACTGACCAGATGATAAGACTAACTAGNAGTTGGACAGCCAGACAACTAAAAGATGCTGCCCAATGAGTAANTCAGTGGGTGAGTAAAATGAGGCAGGACTGACTAGCTGAGTGCATAGGCAAGAAATGAGCTCACAAACTAGTTGCCTAACTAGCCAGTTCACTGACCAACTAACTAACAGGCTCATGGAGTTGTTGAGAACTGATCTCCTGACGACTGGCTGGCTGGTGCTTAGCTCTGTAGAGCAGATGCTGGCATGGTGCTAAGAAAGGAAACTCCCCTGGGGACAGGTGAGTAAGAGTATAGAAAAAAAAAGTCCATTTTATAGGAACCCCGAAGAAGTATATCATATGAATTAGACAATGGTTTCTGATCTTTCTTTTTTTCCCATTGGGAATTATCCTGTGATTTACATTAATGATATCAAAAAGTTATCCAGTGACACTTACATCATAAAGGTAACTTTATCCAGGCACAACGTGATAGGAATAGGGGCCACTAGAATATATGTTGACGTGGGGAGAGTGTCTTGGCTCAACTCTAAACAATGCGTGGACAAGTACCCTGATGGAATCTATACTCAAGAATCAGGTGGGAGTCTGTGGACAGAAAGGCAATAAAAATAAGCATGACTATCAGGGGCATTGTTGCTAAACCAACCTAGCAGGATTCCTGCTGAAGATAAGCTATGGTAGTAAGAGTAAACCCAGAGGTTGGTGGAGGATAAGGAAAAGGAATTAATGTCAAGGGTAATCAGATACCAGGGTTTGGTGGGGGAGACTGAAGGTACAAAACAGAAAATAATGTTCTAATAATAATACCACTAGGACTGGCAAGTTGGCTCAGCAGATAAAAATACTTACCACCAAGCCTCATGACATGACTCTGATCACCAGGACCCCCACGATGGAAGGAGAGAACTGACTCCTGGAGGTTGTCCTCTGACTTTCCCACGGTGATACTGAACTCACCTCACATCATATACACAAAGTAACAACAAATGAATAAATAAAAATGTAAAAGAAAACTTAATAAAGGACTGCATCACACAATCTGGACAATTATTTCTTAGTCTTATTTATTTTAGCTTTTTATTATAAAATGCTGTTTTAATTATTTTTAGGTTGTTAGATATTTATATTGTGATAAACTTATTTAGTAAGGTTCTTTGTTAAAACTGGACTTTTCAAGGAAACACACAGATGAATCCAGAAGTGACAAGACTCTGCTGAAGATGCGGTTCGCTGAGCTCTTGGATGTAATAACATCAGCTAAGATCCAACTAGGGACAGCCATGAGGAAGGAAGCTCTCTTTCTGGAAGACAGTTGTGGAAAAGGTTGCTTGTATCTGTAGCACTGCCCATGGGGAGCCTGAGCATTTCCTGGGCTCTGGAGATGGAGGCTGGGGCTCAGGCTGTCTGCTAGGTCAGAGGGGCCTCAGTGATGGTGGCTGAGACAAGAAGCAAATCAAACATTTATTCACAGATACTGAGAGCTGGACTGGTCTGTCTTGTTAGTGCTCTGCTTTCCAACCACAGCTTAAGGAACTAGCTGCAAGAAAGCAGAAAGCAGAATCATCTCTAGTTACCTCCCTGTGAGGACCAAGACCCTTCATCCACATCTAGTGCTCCCAGAGCTCGGAGTAGCTGCCACCCTGAATTGTGATGACCTGAGCATTTGCTCAGCAGGTGTCCAAACATCCCCTCTACATCCATCCCACATCCTTCCTCCTGGGCTGGGTGGGAAGAGGAGATACAGGACAACAGCTTATGTGAATAGCAGCCAACCCACTTCATTCCCAAATCCTTAGGGCCTCCCCACCAGCCTTGGGGTGAGGCTCACAGTTCTTGAGGTGGTTTTAAAAGCCTGCCACACTTCGGCCCCCTCTGAAAATGCTCCGGCATCCCTCTTCCCAGCCATTCCTCCCTCCTTTCTGTGAAAATTTTCTGCCACCCAGCCATATAACACCATGAACGATACATAGCATGCTTTTACTTTTTAAGCAATGTGCTGTCTTTCTCTTACTGACAAGCCAGTCTCCGCCTAGCCTGCCTACCCTACTATGTGCCTGACCCAGTCCTCTTTGTACTTCAGTCACTGGCCTGTTTCTTCCTTGGACATGTCATATGCTACACGGGTGCCCAGCTCCATGCAGGAAACCCCTGTCCTACTGTTTTGTGTACTGCTTTATAATAGATTTATCTGCTCTCCTCTTCCTCCAGCAACTCTGAGCTCCTTGAGGCAAGAGCATTCCCCACTTTGACCATATGTGGTGTGGTACCTGGTCACTGAGAGATGCACACTGAGTAAGTGTTTTTGAAAAGTATGTGGTCAGACCAGAGGGTCTACAAGCATGCCTTGTCTCGTGTGTGGTTGTGATGGAGAGATTACATCTCCATGACCTCTGCATGATACAGCAGGTCCCAGTGGTTTAGGCCCTCCCAGCCTCTTCCTGGGTCATTTTGTTCCTCTGTGTTGGGTCATAAAATGTAAATTCAGAGCTATGGCTCACCATGTTCTTTNCCTTCTGCCATGAGGACTGGCCATGTTCCAGGTGGAGGGGTTTCTGTGTGTATGGATCCCAAAGCAGAATTCATGTGCATCAGAGCTGTAGGTTGCCCTCTGCAGATGAGCAGGGTAAGTGAGAAATAAAATTGTGTTTAAGCTACTGGGATTTGTGCTTCATTGGTTAATTGAGACACAATTCAGCCTTATGAATTTACTGGGCTCTCTGAGAACTGTTTTCTGTCTCTCAAGAAGTTTCTCTCCTTAGTTCAACTTGACACTGGTCCAATCAGGTCATACTGAAGTCCGATGTACACACGACAGCCAAGGCTGTGCATACATACGCATATGTGTGTTTGGCCATCCATGAAGAAGTGAGGCGTATAGGAGAGGGGAAAGGAAGGAATGTGGGACAGCCAACCTGAGCTAACACACTTCAGGACTGGGGCCATCTGTGGAGAATCGATAGTTTCCTCCAAAAGACTTTCTGTTTGTGGTTGGGAAGCTNAATAATCCTCTCTTTCCCCCACTCTGACCACAGACCTGGTACTAAAACGCTTTAAGCCCTTTAGGTGGTTAGGGCAGANTGCCACCTCCTGGTGTTTTGAGTCAGTACACCTTTTCCTCATCTGTTCTTCGGGAAGCTGGGACTCACCCACAGGTGGGGAGACACTTAGCTGAGACCTTCGTGATTCCTCCACCTCACTTTATTGGCAGAGAAAATTAGGGCCAGATAGCTTACAACTGGTCCTGGTCTCATTCCCCTGCCCTCTTAGGATGACCCACACTCTCCCCCCCCCACCAGGGGCAGGATCAGTGACTTCTATTAAAGTCAAAGCTTTTCTAGGGTCCCTTTGCTAGTTGTAGGTGGCAGTGAGCTTGACTGATAGAAAGGTTGAGCCAGCCTGTGGGCATGGAATGGGAGAGACTGGAGCCCACGAGAATCAGTGTGTGTGGAGAGCAGGAGCCTACAAGCTGCCATCTGGTGTTGTCAATGTGCAGGTCTCCTTTAGAGGACCATGATTTGGGATTTCGTGGGTGCAGCTTCCCTGTCATATATAAAAAATACTATCTCACGTCAGACATTTTGGTCCTCTGGATTTTACAATCTTTCCACCCCCTTCTTTATGATTTTCCCTGAGCCTTCAGTAGAGGGGCTGTGTTGTAAATGTATCATTTGGTGCTGGGTGGTGTTGGCAAGAGATCTCTCCAAGGGTCAAGTGACTCCTGAGTTGTGAGAATTGAGTGAAATCCAGGCACCCTGTTTCAGGGACTGTCCCATTAGCCGTCTGGGATGCTGTCTGGTTTATTTATAGGAGATTCCTCATGGAGAGTGTTCAGCAACTGCTCTTACCCTTCTTCCCAAAGGCTACTGACATCCAGCCTGGGAAAGGCACCCCATCATTGTCTGGTCTGGAGGTGGAAAGAGCTTGGGGTCAGCCCTGGGCTGAGTTGCACATGCTTTATGTAGGCACCTGTAGGTGAGTGGACACCTGCCTCAGCACACCTTCATGTGGCACCACTGGTTATGCTGTCTGGTCCTCTCTCTCATGCCCCCTTTCTCACTGCCACCTTTCCCACATCTTCACGCCACCAATCTCCTGAAGAAGACAGAGAACATTCTTCTATTAGGTACCTGAGGCTACTTGAAGAGGTATCTAGAGGAGCATCTTTAACAGAACAAAGCTGTTCTACTCTAGGCCATACTCTCTTGAGGCAGCGTCTCTCACTCAACCTGGCATTTGCCTGGAATTCAGAAAGCCCAGCAATACTCCAGTCTCCCCTCTCCTCACAGAGTGCCCAGCAATGAAGTTACAGATGTGCACAGCCATCTTTTTATACGGATTTGAACTCAGGTCCTCATGCTTGTATAGCACATTCTCTTACCTGCTGAGCCACCTCCTCAACTCCTCAACAGGAAAAAAAGTTTTAGGGTTATGTTAGTGACACTTTTTGTACTATCCTTAAAGGGATTATACTGTGCATACACACACACACACACACACACACACATGCATACACAGCAGCTACATGCAAGTTGCTAAAGCAAAGGCCACTGCCCTAAGACTGTCTCATTCAGAGAGTAGAATACAGACATTCAATCAATCCCTGGTGGAATGCAGTTGACTGTTATCTACTAGTCTTAGAGAACCATGACTCTCTCACCCTACTTCATGAGGTGACATAGGTGAAGCTCCAACCCATGCACACTTTTTACCATTCATATTTTATCATATTCAAAGTCAGTATGAGCAAGAAAAGGGGCTTTTCGCTTATTCCATGTAGGCCACACCTGCATCTAAGCATTCCAGTAAACATCACCCAGCTTTCTCCCTCTACTGGAGGAAGGGAGAAAACCTTGGGTAGGACTTGTCCTGGAAGCTTTTAGCCTAACCAAGGGGTGAAGGAAGTCAAAAGGATGGGCTTTCGTGAAAGGTAGGACAGAGAGAGAGAGAGAGAGAGAGAGAGAGAGAGAGAGAAGATTAAACAATTAAACAAAGGTATTATTCTGGAATAATTTGGGAGTTATATAAAGTTAGAAAGTTTCTGTATATCTTTTCTGAAATTTCTGTAATGCTAGCATCTCTTCTTTCTTTTAAAATTAATAAAGATTATTAAGTTTAATGAGCAAAATTTGCATATATATGATATATACATACATGTGTATACACAACATGATGTTTTAAAATATATATGTAGAAAGAGATATAGATATACACATTGTGGAATGGCTACATTGAGACAATTAATATACACATTACCCTACATGCTTACCATATTTTTTTGTGATGAGGCCATTTGAAGTCTACTCACCAAGTATACAATACACTGTTATTGCAGTCTTCTGAACTCATCCCCCCGAAACCCCGTAGCTTTGTGGTTCTGACTTTTCAGATTGCACCTATGAGTAAGACCAAAATGTACTTGTCTTACTGTGGCAAGACAGGCTTATCTGAATCTCAGCTCGTTAGCTACAATTGGATGGTGCTGGCAAAGTTTTTTTTTTTTCTTCCTTGAGTTTTATTTCCACCATTTTTAAAATTAAAATCTTCATCTTATCTGGCTATGATGACTATTGTGTAGGAGAAGAATGTTAAGACCCAAGTCTTGTTATGGTAACAACCCCCTGCTTTTCAACAGCAGCAAAGCTGTACATGCGTTGGTTCCCTGGAGGCAGCGAAGTTCATGTCTAGCTCGGGTTTTCTCTAAGCTTTCTTGGACCTCTGTGAAGAAACACTTGGGTGGCCTTACTCTCCCAATTCACCTCTGTTAAAATTTTCCATGACCATGACTAGCTGGGAGAAGGTATTAAATAAAGATTAGAGTGAGTCATTTCATATTGAGTAATATCTGGAATGAAGCTGAACATTAATGCAGCAAGCCAAACATTAATTGCCATCACCCAGAGATTGCCCTGTGTTGGAGTTTATATATATA
>LZPO01108077.1:13645-59071 GCA_001675575.1 Neotoma lepida | reverse complement strand
CTGTCTGACTTTATTTTGAAAGTACTTTCGTGGCGCGCATAGAAGCAGCTAGAGCTGTAAGAGGTAACTGTATGGATTTATCAGTATCTCAGAAACAGGGTGGTATCAATAGAAATAAAATTTAGCCAAATTACAGATGATACTTGACAACAGAAGGAATAGATGAGCTGTCAGTGAGAAGCTGACAATGATCCAAACATTTTAGCCTTGCATGACCATAGGATAGAACCATCATTAATAGAGCTGAAGGGGACTCTCAGTTATGAGTTCTGGAGCAGGCCAAGTGTGAGGTGCCCATTAGACACTCAGGCAGCCATCACAGGGCACTTAGAGATATAAAACTTGAGTTCAGGAAGAGGTTTATGATATAGACCTACATTATGAAGCATTTGGATGTCCATGCTATTTGAAGTCATTATCTAAAGCAAAATCACCAACAGAAGAATATTCACAGAAGAAGGAAGAGGCTGGAAGAATATTCCCACTGGTAAGTGGTCAGGAAAATGTGAAGTCAGTCAAAGAAATGGAGAGAAACTGAAATAACAGGCACTGAGTTAAGGAACACTGNAGGAGGATGGATAGATNGAGTGTCCTAAAAGAAGTTGGACCGTTGTTTGAAAGGGGTTGGGCAGATTGTGAAAAAAATAGACATATGTGGAGCCTAAGAAAGTCAAATTTATAGAAGCAGTGGCCAAGCAGTGATTTCTATGGCTAGTGGGTAAGAGAAACAAAATGTTGATCGAGTAGCACCAAATCCAGTTATAAGTAAGTGCTGAATATCTCAGGTACAGCAAGGGTGGCGATGTAGATGTTAATTTGAATGTGGCAATCATTTCACAATGTACACGTAATATTAAATGATCACATTGTGTACCATCGAATATACATACTCTTACTAAATCTTTTAAAAGATAAGACTATGAATGTTCCCTAGTGTGTTAGGGAACATGGAACCTGTTGGCAATCTTGATAAAGGCAACCTGTGGTGGTTAATCTTGACTGTCAACTTGACAGACTCTAGACTAACCTAGGATGAAAACTGCTGCACATATCTGGATTGAGTTAATTGAGGGAGGAAGACTCACCCTGAATGCTGGTGGTCCCATTCCATGGGCTTAATGAAAAGGAGACAAGGGGGCTGAGCCTCAGCTCATATCTTACTCTGCTTCCTNTCTACAGAGACAGTATAACCAGATGTTGCATGTTCCTGCAGCTGTGACTTCTCCATCATGGACTGTAACCTGTGACTATAAGTGAAAATAAAATCTTCCTTCCTTCTTAATTTTTTTCAGGTTTTTTTTTTTCACAGCAATGGGAAAAGTAGCTCATACACAGCCTAAGGTAGATGGGAGGGAAAAGCTCGACTGGAGTAGAATCTAGAGACAAAGAGTGTGGGCACGTGAGGATAGGCCACAATTCAAAAACGTTGTAAACAGAAACAGTTAAATGACTAACTGGCACTTACTGCCTTCTTCTAGTCCTTCTGAATTCTGTTCTGAATTCTGTTCATATTTAACCAGGAAGCCATGACTGACAGACCAGAATGTGCTATACCAGGCAGTCTAAAGCCAACAGTATTTTTTTTTGATAACAATTGGTAAATTTATTCTAATATTTATATAGAAATTCAAAGAATTAGGAGAGACATAACAAGTCTGAAAAATGACATGTTTGTTTACCTGCCATGACTTTAAAAGCTGTAATATTACAGTAAGTAAAACANTATTACTATAGAGATCATACAACCGAGAAATTCTAATAAACATGACTAGCTGTTTTGGGTAAAGATGTCAGAGCAATTTGGTAAAGGATAGTCTTCCACAAACAGTGCTGGGATGACTGGATATCCACGTTAGCCTACTTCCCAACACTCTCCATACTTTTTACCACATACAAAAATTAACTTTGAGAAGAAAGCAAGGGAGATGATCCTTGTGTTCTGAAATGAGACAAAAATTCCTTACATATATCACAGAAGAGCCATAAAAGAAAACAATTAATTGGACTTTACCAACACTAAGAACTGTCTTATATTTTTCCCTATTCTTCAGAACTTCATGCATGTATACAATGGCATATGATCATAACCATCCTCCATTTTCCTCTTTCCATTCTGCTTGATGTATCTCCCTGCCAACTTCATGTCCTCCCCCTTCCCTTTTCCCTCTCCCTCCTCCTCCTCTTCCTCCTTCTTCTAAATTCAATTGGTATCACCATTANATGCATGGGTATAGAGCCATTCTCTAGAGTACAGGAAACTTGTCAGTGGGAACTCTCTCAGATTGAATCTCCCTCAGCAGCTATCAAGTGCACCTCATTATCAATAGCTATCAATAGCACCTCATTAAGGGGTGGGGCCTGAAGGGCATCTCCCTCCCCTATGCCAGAATTTTAGTTGACTTGATCGTGTTAAGTACTTGAACAGATAATCATAGTTACCAAGTTAATGAGATGATAGTCATGTCATGCCATGTCCAAAGAACAGGATTTCATTGCACCCCTCCACTTCTTATAGCTCTTACGTTTTTTTTTTCTGCCTCCTCTTTGGAGATGAGCCTTGGTGGGGAGGCAGGTAGTTAAAAAGAAAATTATCCATTCAGGGATGATCACTCAGTCTCATATTTTCAGCATGTTCACCAACTATGTGCCTTTGCACTATTACCTAGTGAAAAAAGGAAAAAAAGCTTCTCTGACCAAGGTTGAGAGCAGCCCAGATCTATGGGTGTAAAAATAAATATTTAGGAAGTAATTTGACAGCATGACCACTTATCAAAATAACAGTAGGAGGTTCTACCCTAAGGCTTATGTCCTTAGCCATGGCTTTTGACTAGGATTAGAGTAGCAGGCATGAAATTTCCTCCGATGGAGCAGACCTCAAATACAATCAGTCAGTTACCTCAAAACACATGTAACACTTCTGCACCAGTGGGCACATCTTGCCAGGGGGAGATGTAGTGTAACATGCAGTGTTGAATTCTGGGTAAGGTCATTGATATCCTTCCTTCCTTGGCAGCCTTCAAAGCATCTTCTGGTACTATGAAAGCTAGGCAGAAGGTAACATATCCTCATTTGTTTGAGATCGATTATCTTNGTACATTCAGCAACAGTGTCTTACCTCGTAGTAATGGTGGGGAAGCAAGGCCAATAACAATAGCCTGTACTGTTCTGAAGACCTCTGGAGGTGTTCTGTGCCTTGTACTGCAGTTTTCATTTAACAACTGACATATTCTGTGACTGACATTGTCTATCCATGTTTGGTAATTATTATATTCAAACTCTTCAAAATACATAATCATTTTTTGGGAAAAATTACTAGGGTGAAAAGTTAAGTTGCAGCCTGGGGAAAATATATCAAAGTTATTTACCAATAAAGGACATTAAAATTCACTGATAAGCCATAAAATGGGTAAAACATTTGTATATAATTCACCAAAGATGGAGACAAATGAGAAAAAGGAAAGATTATCATGAAAAAATAAAAATTAAAGTCAACATCCATGCTGGATGATAATGTCAAAAACTTGAAAATCTGAGTGTATGAAATATTATCAAGATGTGTAACCATCAGAATAATGCTAATAAGATATAAAGTACCCAACAACACTGGAAACAGTTGGGCAGTTTCCCCCAAAGTACAACACAATATGCATTTTGACTTCCAGCCTCCACTACAGAGATGAGTCCTGTGCCCACACACAGATTGCCCAGGTCCATAAGAGCTTTGTAACAGCCAAACATTGGAAAGGAGCCAAATGTTCTTCAACCAGGGTGTATATGTGTGCTGACGAATTTTCTAATCAGGAGTAACTATTTGGAAATGAACATTTGATACATGTAATAGCATACTTGAATATTGGAACACTTGTGGGAAGTGGCAGAAGTTGGGCATGAGGGAATGCACATTGCTTCGGCCGGGAGGGGAGGCTGTGTTGGGTGTGAGCTGGGATGTTCTATGTGTCAGGGAGTGGCACTTGAGATCTGGAGTGAGGAATGGAGTTTCCCCAGCTGTGGCCAGCCTCTTCATCCTCATTGCCCGGCAGCCTGATCTCCCAGGACAGGCAGTGAAGGGCTTTCCTCTGCTCTTCTGTTCCTCCACAGCACCAGATCCTGTAGCTAGCTCTACCAAGGTCTTCTCCCATCATCATCCTGGGCATGGTGGCAAGTCCTGGAACCCACTGTCTCCTTCCCTGCTAGAGGTTACCCTGCATCCTAAACTGTGCATGGGGGAGCAGTGCTCACACTAGTATGGTAAACAAGCTGCACTGCCTGACGTGTGGGTTTTTGTCGAACCCTGAAATAGCGGAAGCTTGGAGCACCAAAAATATTTTTAGTTAGTATAGAAAAGAATTTTATTTTGCTTATATTCACCCCATCACATTTCCCCCCTTCCATCCCCATTCACCCCTCCTACTGGTCTCCTTTAATTCAAATAGTCACCTACAGCTTCCANGCTGTGTGTGTACAAGAACTTGTGTTTGTCTGAGTCTGGCTTATTTCACAGAGCATGATAACCTTCACTTACCTATTTTCATTTGTATGTCATCCTTTGCTTTTTTTTAACATAGCAAAGTTTACTTGTTTACTTGTGTATACTTACATTTTCTTTATAGACTGTCCTTAAGATTTCACCCACCCAGATGATATTCTCAGAACCACCTGACCCAAACTGTCAGCCACTTGGGAAATCACTGAAATGTACTGTCCTATTTTGTGTTTTGAAGGTTTACACAGTTTACACAAACTAAATGGGGGGACATTTTATCCCTTGTGGGTGCACTGTTATCAATAAATGCACTTCATTTTTGAAGGCCCAAGGAATTTCACTTGTGTACATATTGTGGTTTGTGCTTCCTCACATGTTTATGGGAGTTGAGAAAACAGTTTGAAGGAATAATGTTCTCAACATTAAATATTTATAAAAAATTTTTTTTAAATTCAAACTTAAAGGAAAAAAAACCTGCTGAGAAAGGAGAGGCATGAGGGAATAAATGCAAAGGGAAGGATTAGGAAAGTTGTGTGTGCCCTAAAACCAGTGAAGATGGACGCTGTTGAGCATGTTATAGATATGATTACTTGCTCACNTAGATGAATGGAAATGAGAGCAAATTGCTTTAACATGGCTTTTGGAGTGAAGTAGGGACTTGGCCTCATGAGGCCAGTCTGTGTCAGACTCTGTTTCATACTTTAAATGAATCGTCCTTTTTATGCCATAAACCCTTTTGAAGTATGAGCAGAGCCTGGAGATGTACAGCAGCTTGTTCTGGAGGGAC
Source organism: Neotoma lepida (assembly GCA_001675575.1). NCBI lineage: Eukaryota > Metazoa > Chordata > Mammalia > Rodentia > Cricetidae > Neotoma > Neotoma lepida. The sequence continues at coordinate 53,801 of LZPO01108077.1, read as the reverse complement.
TGCTGTGCCCCAGTAGAACACCAGAGGCCTCACCTGCTGCCGCCGGCACTTTGCTGAGGCCTCTACTTCTGGATGCTGCCAAAATGTGATAGGGCAGTGCGGTCATCTCAAGGGCATTATGGGGGTTAGGGCATTAGGGCATTATGGGGGTTTGTTAGGTCTAGAACTAAATGTTCTACCTAAGCATTCTAGAGAAGTGGAATTTGGAAGTGAGCAACCTTCCCTTTACCTGGGATTGGAGGTGTCTCCAGGATGCAGCACTTTCACTTTAAAAGCAAGGCAAGCCAGAATTACAGTTCAGTGGTAGAATTTGCTTAGCTTGCATAAAGCCCTGGGCTCAAAGCCATGGTAGTAAAAACTAACCTACCAACCGATACCCAGGAAGAGTTGCTCTTACCCTGTTTTCAGCAGAGGCCTTGTACCTTATGATAAGCGTTTTCTGTCTCTAAGGTCCTTAGAATGTGCCCCGCTTACTCTGTTAGGCTGTAGTGGTGAGATGGCTTCACACGTAAATGAAAGAAGGGGGACAATGGTCTTTTTATTGCTCTTTTATTTCTGTGCTATCTAAATGTCAGGATCACCAGGCAAAATGTTTCCAGTCTTTTCTACCTTCCATTTCCAGTTGCAAATAGTAGCCTATAGTTAAATGGAAATGGTAGTCTATGATTGGGTGGACTTGTTGGTTAGTGTGAAAACAGCCTCTTTAAAACAGTCTTAGCCTAACCTGGAGTAATCCCGCACCCTTTGAAGAAGGGCATGGTGTCAGGGACGGTCTACTTGCTGGGCTTCTTCTGGTTCCAGGATGCACTTTGAGCACCTTGAGTGGAAGTGCCCTTATCTTGAGTTTGGCCAGCTGTAGCATCAGAATCTGACTCAGCCCTATTCTCTGCACAGCAGCAGTTGGGTTGACCGCAGCAAGGGGGAGGCTGCGGGCAGCATGTGCACTTTTTCGGGCAGCAGGAGCATTTTTGCGGGCAACATGGTTTCGGCTGACATGGACAGGGACAGGGACAGGGACAGGAAGGTTTTGGTGGACAGCATGGGGACTTAGGGCAGCATGGGGACTTGGGACAGCAAGGTTTCTGCGGGCAGCAAGGTTTCGGTGGGCAGCATGGCTTCGGTGGGCAGCATGGAGGGCTTGGTGGGCAACACTGGTTTTTTGATGGGTCACTCATCTTCTTTGTAGTTGAAGTTCCTAGAAAAAAGAATATTTGAATGACAAGATTGTCTGGAGGCCTGCTTTCATCTTCACCTTCCTTGATCTTCATTGATCTGAATCCTCAGGGTGAAAACTAAGACCTTGGTAAGTAGCACTGGACCACTCAGAAGCCACAGCTAGTCCCCAACCATGCCTTTACAGGTATCGTTGTGTCTGTTCCTTACTAGGCAGCCATTTTCCAGGTAAAGAATATACCTCTCAGTGAATAGCTGAGAGACTCTTTGACTGAGCCACATTTATCTCANTTAATGATGAGTACCAGTGTAGAAGCTGAGCATTCTTATACACTACTTTAGTTATGAAGACAACTGAAATTCAGACATCTTAGTAGTTTGTAAACATATCAAAATGGGTTCCATCTCCCCCTAGATCGTGTGTATATTCAGATCTAAATGTGATTTCCAGCAACCTGGGTACATTAGGATTTTCAGAGCCACCAGCCATCACTCCCTTTCTGAATGTACTGGATCATTCCATGCTCCTTGAAACACAGGCCATCTACTGCCAGTGGCTAGTGGCAACAAGAAAACACAAATAAGGCACTGCCCCAGGCATTGCAGGCAACAGTGTCAGGCCTAGCTACTGATGTAGCACCACTCACATCTCCAGNCTATTATTTCTTCTCTAAGGCATCAGCATCGGAGGTGAGGAGGGGGGAACTAGACCTTGCAGAGGCCCTCAAACTCAACCATTCATGTTGAATAGTAAAATCGCAAACAACTCTGTTTCAGTTAACTGACTGGCCTCCTGCCAAGCAAGTTTCTCAGGAGGATCCTTAAGTCTACTTCCTATATGTGAGCCCTGTACATTTCCTGTGCCCCTATGGAATATTGATCAGAACCACTGTCATGTCTCTAGTACAGGACAGGTTAGAAAGTGACCAAGAATCACAAGCAGACACCAGGGCTATCATATAACTGTGGAGGAGAAGTCTAAGGAAGCAGGATGATCTTGTACACCCTTGATGTATACTCAGTTCACAAGACTACTACACATCCATGATGGGTAGGTGCTGGGCCTCTCAGAGTCGTGTCATTCAGGTGGAGGAAGATGAGTATGGGAGTTGGAGCAGTGACTGCCTAGGTGAAGTTTCAGCCCCCCTCCTAACCGATGGCACCCACAGGTATTTTTAAGAACACCCTCTGGCACAAAANAGCTTTTAAAATGCAGCCAGATATTGATATGTGCTTGTAGACAGGCATATTCATGTGTGTGTGCCTGCTCTTTCATCATGGTGATACAAAGAAGGAAGTTATTTGAGGTTTGTGACAGTGCCTGCCAGCTGGATCAAGTAGAGATTAATTACAATTTCTCATTGGGATCTGCAGCTGGGTGAAGACCTTCTCTAAAGGTGCCTGCTCTGCTGAGACCTTGATCTCCTGTAGTGGACCCTTCCACATGCATCCCATCCTTGCCTTTCCCCAGTACTTGGACTATCTTCTTCTGTTGTCCTGAACATACAGGGGCTCCTGGGGACAAAAGCTACAAATTCACACCAGAGATCATCTTTACCCTAGATAAAGAAAGCCCTAGAAGTGGACAGAGCTCTTGAATGAGGTGGTTACCAAAGCCACCTGTAAGATGACCTACATTGCCATGAGAACCACTCTTTATGACTTCACAGCAGACACAGGGCCTTGACTGTCCTGGGGGATGGGTGTCAGGTTCTTAGACTCATCCTTTTCCATCTGGGGATTGGACCTCATTCCAGCCTACACTTGACAAACTGGGTCCCAGTGAGTCTAGGTGTGGTTACTGCCTCCACCCTGTGGAGACAGTGACTTTCTGACAAGCAGTTGCTCAGCCCCACCTGGTCTCTCTCAACTTTCTGATCCTCACTCTGCAGCTTTCACTATGGGAAGAAGGCCCCTGGCATGTGCCTAGGAGGATCTACTATACTTTTGGAGACAGAGGAAATCATAGGGATGCCCTGAATCTCCTCGAGCACAGTAGCAGCAGGGAGGAAAATATGGGAGTATTAACTCTCCAGCTCCCACTGCTGGATTTCAGTCCTTCACACTCTCAGTGCTGAAGCTGAACTGTCAGGGGCTGTTTCCATTTGGAAGGGGGTATGGCTTTTAGAGCTAGGTCTTTAATTCTGTGACTATGCCTGCCAGTTATCTTAGGTTTTCTGTCCTTTGGTAAGAAACTTCTATTCCTGTGGCAAGAGGAANATCTAGGTGCAGCATTCCTAAGGGGTAAGGGTGGGATAAGTCATTCAGTCCCTTCATCCTAGAGATGCCACAAAGGGGCTGAGATGGCAGATCTGCCTAGTAATGCCTGGACTTTCTAGGGGGTTGAGGTCAGCAATGATGAAACAAACAGAAAATGACAAACTCACAGCATAACAATAGACCCTAGGGCAGCCAGGAGGGTGAGGAGTGCCTGGGTCTCTATCACCTTGGCTTAAAGCTATTTTACAGGAAGTGTGCCTGTGTGTGTGTGTGTGTGTGTGTGTGTGTGTGTGTGTGTGTGTGTGTGTGTGTGTGTATGTGTGTGTGTGTGTGTGTTTGATTACAAAGTACATGCTCTTGAGTCCATGGAGCCTTAAACAGAGTTTTGAGGTGAGCATCTGTGGGAAGTCCTGTACCTGTTTCGCCTTTTTGTCTGCATCTGCTCCTTTAAGGTCCCCAACCTGAGACAAGACTCAGAGAGGAGGATTCAGCACCATTTTGCTTTCTATTGCTTTTCTTTCTGAGGGTAGCCTCCTCCATTGTTTATTTTCTCTGCCTCCTTNTCTCTACCTCTGTTTACTCCATTTCTCTTTTCTCTAACTTGAAACAATGTACTGAAAGGACAGTTCAGAGCCTCTCTGTAACTCGGACATCCAGCTTCTTAGGATCCATCCTTTCAGACAGGTTGTTTCCACAACAGCAACTCTTATCCCTGTACAGGGCCCTTGAACTCTATATATATATAGAGTTCAGCCTAGTGAGTCCATGACCGTCAGAAGCCAAAGTCTTCTGAGCCAAGTTCCCCGCTTGCCTTTCCTCAAAGGCCCTCTTCATATATACCCCACCCCTACCATTATTCCTGTGTTGGTTATGGAGAACAAGTTCCCAGTGTTAGAGCTGGGAGGTAGGTTAGGAGTCTAGTCCATTATGACATAGGGAAGACAAAGTCCCTTAGCAGTCTTATCGCTCTAGACAGTCTATCCCAAGCCAGCTCTGTTGCCAATGTCTTCTTGCCAACTTGTACAAGTAGTGTGTTATCCTCTAACTTGGTCTCCGGCTGCCCTCAACCCCTCCTGAGGGGCGATCCTCCTTTTATCCAGGAGTAGTTAACATTCTTGAAGCCTCCTACCTCTAAAACCTAGGCTACCACCCACTGCCTTTCCGTCAGAACAAGCTTCTCCCCTACTCCATGCCTCTTCTTTGTAAGCCAGCTGCTCACAGGCTGCCTGGAGTCTGCCCAGTGTCTTAATACCAAGGTGCTGGTCCAGAGCCACTTTCTCGAGTGTACTGTTTCAGTGAGGACTGAACTGAATCCAAGTTTATTAAGGCCCTGGTGGGGCTGCTCCCTCTGGCCTGTACTCACCAGCCTCTCACATTCATCCACTGTTCTCAAGCTTCATAGGCTGACTCAGAGCAGGTGGCTGCTAGATTTCACTCACCTCTTTTTAGGATCTTTGACTTCTCAGTCTTAAGAATCTTTCTCTAGCNGGGCGGTGGTGGCGCATGCCTTTAATCCCAGCACTCAAGAGGCAGAGGCAGGCGGATCTCTGAGAGTTTGAGGCCAGCCTGGGCTACCAAGTGAGTTCCAGGAAAGGCGCAAAGCTACACAGAGAAACCCTGTCTCGAAAAACCAAAAAAAAAAATCTTTCTCTAGGCTCTATCCTTGTCTCACTAAATACTATTCAAACTTGAGGTTCTTTGAAGTACCACTCACTTAAATGAACTTCCTTGGTTCATTGGTTCAGTCCCCATGTTTTCTTACAGCTTCCTGCACCAAATGTTAATGTTAGCATTTGATAACTCATTGAATTTTCTGTGTCTGTTTCATTAGTATAGATATCTTCATCTTGCTCACTGCTGTCCTAACATCTGGAATTCTGCATGGCATTATGTGGGCCTCATTAATTAAGTGATGAGTGAAGACGTAAGCCAGAAAGAGAGAAGACCCACAAGACAAGGCTTGTGTGTGTTACCTGATCTGGTCACACACTTCTTCCTTAGGCTCTTCTCAGTTCACCATTTCCATTCTTGGCTTCTACTGTTAACTGTTGTTTCCTGGATGGGTTCAGTAGATGGACTGGACAGATGCTGGATCTTCCTCAGCAGCCTAGTGAGTCCATGACCGTCAGAAGCCAAAGTCTTCTGAGCCAAGTTCCCCGCTTGCCTTTCCTCAAATCCCTAAGCTCCTCTATGACATCATAATTCTCTCCCCAAGATTCTATGACTAGTGGACCAACTCACCTTTGCCCACTGCTGGTTAAAGTATCTGCCTCTTGGCTACTTTTGCCAAAGACAGAAAGTTCTTTAGCTGATTGACAGCATCTCATCACCCAAAACAAAAGTTTAAAGCACAAATTTTGTTCTCCAGTCGGATACACAGTATCTGAAAAAGCAAGGTAGGATAGAGCACCCCAGGCTGGAAGTCAGAAGCACTTCTTGGAAAGTGCAATGTTTACTGGAACTTGGTAAATAGTCATAGGAAATGAGACATGGGAGTGTGTGAGAAAAGGCATTTCAGATCTGGAAAATATAAAAGCATTTGGAATAGGAAGTGGAACAGGACCATTTGGCAGCAAAACTCAATGTGGCAGGGTCAGAAGGAGGAAAGGTCGACTGAACTGTCTAGAAGTTGTGTTGAGGATTTGAATGAGTAAGAAAGGGCTCAGATTGTATCCTGAGGACAATGGGAACCACTGGAGGAATTTACACTGGGGACATGGGCCTCTTCTCACTCACTTTGATATTCCTAGAGTTCAGCTCAGTCCTTTGAGTAGCAAATTTTGAAGCTAAGTTCAGGTTCATTACTTAATGTAGGAGACAACTGGGTTACATTCACTCTGCCCTTTCTGTTACCTCAGTCTCTTAAGTAGTTTAATTTGAGTTCCCAATAGTAAATTCTGTTTTTATTTTGATTTTTAATTTTCATTTTTAGAGATTATTTGTTGAAAATAGCTTTTCATACACTATATTCTGATCACAATATCCCCTCTCCCAGCTCCTTCCCACCTCCCCACCCACCCAAATCCACACCCTTTCTTTCTCTCTATTAGAAAAAAAAAGGCATCTAAAAATAAAAAAAAGAAATAGATCAAAACAAACAAACAGAAGAAAAAGAGCCAAAGAAAAGGCACAAGAAACATACAGATGCAGAGAGACACAGACATTCACACATCCCATAATACAAAATTAGAAACCATAATATATAAAGGACCTGCAATAAAAAAAAATAGCTCAGACAAAACACTATGAAATAAAAAAACCTCCCAAAATAACATTGAGTTCCTTTTTGTTGACTGTCTGCTGCTGGGTATGGGGCCTCTCCTTAAGTGTGGCTTGTATACTTAGTGAGACTCCATTGGAGAAAATTAGCTTTTCATTTGTGATCAGTTATCAATTTAGAGAGCATCTGGGTGAGGGATGGGGGCTTGTGTCCACTTCCCTTATCAGTGCTAAGACCCCTTCCAGCTTAGACCCGAGCACACTGCCTGTACTGGCTGGTTTTGTGTGTCAACTTGACACAAGCTAGAGTCGTTAGAGAGGAAGGAGCCTCAGTTGAGGAAAAGCCTCCATGAGATCCAGTTGTAGGGCATTTTCTCAATTAGTGATAAATGAGGGAGGGCCCAGCCCGTGGTGGGTCGTGCCATCCTTGGACTGGTGGTCCTGAGTTCTATAAGAAAGCAGGCTGAGCAAGCCAATAAGCAGCACCTCCCCACCCCACTCCCGCTGTGGTCTCTGCTTAAGCTCCTGCCACCAGGGTCATGCCCTGTTTGAGTTCCTGTCCTTACTTCCTTCTATAATGAACAACAATATGGATGTGTAAGCCAAATAAACCCTTTCCTCCCCAACTTGCTTTATGGTCATGGTGTTTTGTCACAGCAACAGGAACTTTGACTAAGACACTGTCACACTCTATGAGTTCATATGTGCTTCAGTACTGTTGTGTAGAAGAGCTTGTTTCCTTGGTGTCTTCCATTCTCACTGGCTCTTAAAAATCTTTCCCTCCTCTTCCCCAGAGTTCTCTGAGCCCTTAGGGGAGGGATTTGATTTAGACATCTCACTTAGGTCTCTCACAATTGCACATTGTCTAGTTATGGGTCTATATTTGCTTTCATCTACTGCAGGAGGAAGTTTTTCTGGTGATAGCTGAGCAAATCTGATGACACTGATGAATGAGTATAGCAGAATGTTGTTAGGAGTCACTTTATTGATTGACCACAACGGTAATATTTGGTTTTCCCCTAGGTCTGTGGCCCATCAAGTCTCAGACTCTTAGCTACTAGAGCATTGTCAACCATGGGTTCTAACTCATGGAGTGGGCCTTAAATCTAATTAGATAGTGGTTGGTTACTCCTACAACAATGGTGCCACTATTACACCACAATATCTTCCAGGTAGGTCATCAGTGTAGACTGAAGGGTTTATAGCTGAATTGGTGTTTATTTTTCTTCTCTGGTAGTGTGCAGAGTACCTTCCAGTACCATGAACACTGGTCAGTAGGCGTTAAGTCTCTGGGTAGGTACCAGTTCAACTTCTCCATGCTCAATGAGTTATGTGGATGTTGTCCCCAGCAATAAGGCCTTACCATCAGTTTGTGGAGAGCAACCAATTTCCTTGGCAATATCTTGGAGGTGTTTAGGGGTTTCCATTAGCCAACAATTCAATTAGATGTAATCCATTCCTGGCAGTGGAGGTTTCATTCGTTGGTGAAAGTTGTCTAGCTGGGACTTTGTCTCCTCGGTTATTTAGTGACTCCATTTAGATTTCTTTCATATATGTATGCATTTTAAGGAGCCTCTACTATAGTGGGTTTCCATACAACCCCTCAAATGGCCATTATTTTTAATCTGTCCCTCCCTATATTCCCTTCCTTACCCGAATTTCCCTCCCTCTCTGTTTAATCCTCCTGTTCCAGTCTCTCTCTCCCTCATTCACCCATAACTATATATTCCTCAGGATATCCTTCCCTCCCCCATGCCCTAATCTCTTATTCTAAACCTAACATTTGTGGTTATATTAACAGTTAATATCTACATATAACTGAATACATATGTTTGTCGGGGTTGGAGAGATGGCCCAATGGTTAAGAGCACTGGCTGTTCTTCCTGGGTTCAATTCCAAGCACCCACATGGCAGCTTACAACTGCCTGTAACTCTACCTCCAGGAGATATAACAGCCTCACACAGGCATGCATGAAGGCAAAATACCAATGCACATAAAATAAAAATAAATAGATATTTGTCTTTTTTTCCAGCTCCATCATTTACCTGTAAATTTTATGATTTCGTTTAACAACTGAATAATATTCCATGTATAAATGTACCACATTTGACTCTGAACAGCTCGAGTGTGGTGAGCATAACTCTGGCAGGCCTCGCCCTTCTCCCCCATTCCCTTTGCCTTCTAAAAACGATTAGATTACATTCCTAAAGCTAGCCACCAATGTCTATTTCCTTATTGGCCACTTACTTCTCCTGAGGCTGACTACTAAGGTCCAGCTATCAAAGTATGGAAGTCAGAAATTGAAAGCCCCCTTTGGTTCACCTAATTAACACGCCCAGTTAAAATTAAACACCTCATCCTAACACAGAGTTTCCCCTTTTACCTTTATAAGCTGCCATTTTTCTATGTGCCACACCTCTCCTTTCTATCCAGAGGCAATCCTTCGTCCTTGCCCCCAGGACAAATACTCCTCCTCCCTCGCCCTAGTTCCCCTTCTCCGGCATCCTCTGTCTCCTGTCTTTGTCTCTTATTCCCTGCCCTCTGTCCCTCTGGGGCAAATAAATCTCCTTTGTGCTAAAAACTTGGTCTTGGGGGTGCTGAGCTAATAGTTTTCCTTTCAATGTTTTCTTTATTTATTCTTCCATTGAGAGACATCTAGACTGTTTCCAATTTCTCGATATTATTGTTGTGAATAGAGCAGCAAAGAACATAGTTGAGCAAGTGTCTTTGTACCAGGATGTAAAATCCTTTGAGTATATGCCCCAAGGATGGTATAGCTGAATTTTGAGATCTATTCTCAGCTTCCTAAGGAACAAGCCCACAGATGAAATCTCAAAGTAGTTTTGATTGCATTTCCCTAATGACTAAAAATGTTGAACATTTCTTTAAATGTTTCTCAGTCGTGTATGTTTCATCTTTTCAAGAATGTTTTGTTTATATTTGTATCACATTTTTAATTGGCTTATTTATTTTCTTGATGTCTATTTTTTAGTTCTTTAATATATATATATGTGTGTGTGTGCATGTGTGTGTGTGTGTGTGTGTGTGTGTGTGTAGTTGTTAAAAATATTTTCCCATTCTGTACTGTAGCCTGCTGTTTTGTCAGAGTGATAGTGTTCTTTGTCTTACAGAAGCATTTCAATTTCATGAGGTCCCATTTATTAATTGTTGTTCTAAGTGCCTTTGCTATCAGTGTTCTATTCAGAAAGTCATTTCCTGTGTTCGTGAGTTTGAGACTATTCCACATTTACTCTTCTATCAGATTCAGTGTATCTGGCCTTATGTTCAGGTCCTTGATTCATTTTGAGTTTTGCAAAGGGGGATAAATATGAATCTATTTGCATTCTTCTACATGTGGACATCTAGTTTGACCAGTGCCATTTTTTAAGAAGCTTTTTTTTTCTAGTGTGTATTTCTGGCTTCTTAATAAAAACAAACAAACAGGTGTCCATAGGTGTGTGGACTTATATCTGGATTTTCAACTCAATTCCATTGATTTATGTCTGTTTTTATGCCCAAACCATCCTGTTGTTGTTATTACTATAGCTCTGTAGTACAATGTAAGATTGGGAATGGTGATACTTCCAGCAGTTTTTTCACTATTCAGGATTGTTTTAGCTATCCTGCTTTTTGTTTTGTTTTGTTTATATTTACATATGAAGCTTAAAATTGTCCTTTTCAATATCTGTGAAGAATTATGTTGAAATTTTGGTGGAGATTGCGTTGAATCTGTATATTGCTTTTGGTAGGATGACCATTTTCACTGTATTAGTCCTACTGATCCATGAGCAAGGGATATGATATCTTTTTCAATTTCTTTCTTCAATGTCTTAAAGTTTTTATCATGCAAGTCTTTCACTTGCTTGGATAGAATTATCCCAAGGTGTTTTTTAGGCTATTGTGAAAGATATCACTTCCCTGATTTCTTTTTCAGCCTGTTTGTCATTGTATATAAGAAGACTAACTGAGTTTTGCAAATTAACTTCATACTCTACCATTTTGATGAACGTGTTTATCAGCTGTAGAAGTTTCCTGGTAGATTTTTAGGGTCTTTTATGTATAAAAGCATATTGTCTGCAGAGAAGACACTTTGATTCCTTTTCTTCCTCTTTGTATCCCTTGATCTCCTTCTTTTTTCCTGTCTCTTATACACATCTAGATGTGTATAAGAGACAGTATATGATCTCCCCCAGGTGTCTTATTGCTCTAGCTAAGACTTAAAGTATTATATTGAATAAGTATGAAGAGAATGAACAACCGTGTTTCATTCTTGATTTTAGTGGAAATATTTTGAGTTTATCTCCATTTAGGTTGATGTTGGCTATGGACTTGCTGTAAATAGCATTTATTATTTGAAGTATGTCCCTTGCACTCCTAGCCTCTACAGGACTTTTTGTTGTTTTGGGGGGAGGGGGTTGTGTGTTTGTTTGTTTGAGACAGGGTTTTTCTGTATAGCCTTGGCTGTCCTGGAACTCACTTTGTAGACCAGGCTGGCCTGGAACTCAGAGAGCCACCTGCTTTTGCCTCCTGAGTGCTGGGATTAAATGTGTGCGCCACCACCACTGAGCTGTCTCTTTCAGGATTTTTATCATGAAGGGGTGTTAGATTTCCTTGAAGGCCTTTTGTACATCTAATGAAATGATCATGTGGCTTTGTCTTTCAATCTGTTTATATGGTGGATTATGTTACTTGATTTGAGTATATTGAGCCATCCTCACATCTCTGGGTTGAAGCCTATTTGATCATGGTGGACGATCTTTTTGATATGTTCTTGTATTTGGTTTGTAAGTATTTTATTGAGAAATTTTGCATCTGCTTTCAAAAAGGAAATTGTGGTTTTCTTTCTTTGTTGGGTCTTTATGTGATCTAGCTATCAGGATAACCGTGGCCTTGTAAAAGGAAGTGGTCAATGTTCCTTCTGTTTTTATTTTGTGGAATAATTTGAGGAGTTCTGTGTTAGTTCTTTGACCATCTGGGAGTATTCTGATGCTGACACCATCTGACCCTGGGCTTTTGTTCATAATGGAGACTTTTAATTATTGTTTCTATTTCACTAAGGGTTAGGTTACAGGTGTGTTTAAAATGCTTATCTGATTTTGGCAGGTGGTATATATCAAGAAATTTTTCCATTTCTTTTAGATTTTCTGATTGGTGGAGTACAGATTTTTAAGTATGTACTTAAGATTCTCTGGATTCCCTCAGTTTCTATGTCTCCCTTTCATTTCTAATTTTATTAATTTGGATATTCTTCCTCTGTTAATTAATTAATTAATTAATTGAGTTAATTTGGCTAAAAGTTTATTAGTCTTATTGATTTTCTCATGAACCAACTTTTTGTTTCATTAATTCTTTGTATTATTTATGTTTACATTTTATTAATTTCAGCTCTGAGTTTATTTTTTACTGTATATATCATTTAGTTTTTATTTCTTCTTTTTATTCTAGAATTTTCAGGTATGTCACTAAGTTACTAATATGAGATAGCTACATTTTATAGGCATTTAGTGCTATGAATTTACAATTATTAGAATTACCTTTACTGTGTTCATAGGTTAGGATATTTTGTTCTGATTTTCATTCAATTCAATTTTTCATTTCTTTCTTAATTTCTGTAATGACTCATTTTTCATTCAGAAGTGAGTCATTCAGTTTCCCTGAGTTGTAAACTTTTTGTTGTTTCTGTTGTTGTTTTTAATCCATGGTGGTCAGGTAGGATGAAGGGCATTATTTCCATTTTATGTATCTAAGTTGAGACTTGCTTTGTGTTTAAGTGTGTGGTCAACTTGGGAGAAAGTTCCATGAGCTGATGAGAAGATGGTATTTTGAGTGTGTGTGTGTGTGTGTGTGTGTGTGTGTGTGTGTGTGTGTGAAATGCTCTAGATATATCTGCTAGGTCCATTTGATTTATGATGTCACTTGGCTCCAGCATTTCTTTGTTTAGTCTGGATGATTTGTCTATTGGTGAAAGTGGAGTACTGAAGTCACCTACTATCATGGTGTGAAGGTCAACATGTAATTTTAGCTGTAGTAGTGTTTCTTTTATGAAGTTGAATGCCCTTGTGTTTGATGCATAGATGTTTAGAACTGAAATATCCTCTGATGGATTTTTTTCTTTTGATGAGTATTCAGTGTCCTTCCCTCTCTCCTGATTAGTTTGAATTTGAAGTCTATTTTATTAAATATTTAAATGGCTACACCAGCTTGCTTCTTGGATTTATTTGCATGGAATATCACTTTTTCATCCTTTCAGTCCAAGGTGATGTCTATCTATAATGGTAAGGTGTGTTTCTTGGATTCAGCAGAATGATAGATCCTGTTTTCAAATCCAGTCTATTAGTTTGTTTCTCTTTACTGGGGAATTGAAACCAGTGATGCTGATAGAAATCAATGAGCAATGTTTGTTGATTCCTTTTATCTTGTTGTTATAGGATGGCTTTGTTCCCCTCTTTGGATTTGCTGGTCTGGGATTATTTATTCCTTGTGTTTTCTTGGGTATAGTTAACCTCTTTAGGTTGAAGTTTTTCTTTTAGTACCTTCTGTAGAGCTGGATATGTGGTTAGATACTGCTTAAATTTGGTTGCATCATGGTATGTGTTTTTTCTCCACCTATTGTGGTTGAATGTTTTGCTGGTTTAGTAGTCTGAGCTGGCATCTGTCTTCTCTTAGATTTGTAGAACATCCATTCAGACTCTTTTGGCTTTTAGACTCTGCATTGAGAATTCAGGTGTTATTTTAATGGGTTTGCCTTAATATGTTACTTGGTCTTTTCCCTTGCAGCTTTTAATATTATTTTATTTAGTGCTTTATTACATGTTGTGGGGGATTTCTTTTCTATTATAGTCTATTTGGTGTTTTGTATGGTTCTCGAACACTGGTAGGCACCTCCTTATTTAGGTTAGTAAAATTTTCTTCTATGGCTTTGTGGAAAATTATTTCTGTACCTTGGACCTGGGTTTCTTCTCCTTCCTCTATTACTATTATCTGTAGATTTTCTCTTTTCATTGTGTCCCAGATTTCCTGGATCTTTTGTACCTGGATATTTTTTAAATTTGACATTTTTTTTTGACTGAAGTATCCATTTCTTCTATTGTGTCTTCAATGCCTGAGATTCTCTCTTCCTTCCCTTTTCCTCTGTTGGTGAAGCTTACAGCTGAGGTTCTTGTTTGACTTCTTAAGTTCTTCATTTCCAGTTTTACCTCACTTTGTGTTTCTTTTAGTGATTCTGTTTCTACTTTCATGTCTTGAACTGTTTGCATCAATTAATTTCACTGCTTATGTTTTCACAGAAAACATTAATAGATTTATTCGCCTCCTCTCTGAGGTCCTTCAGCATGCTCACACCTGTTTTGAAGTCCTTGTTTTGTACTCCAGTTGTATTTCATTTTTCAGGGCCTACTGTGTTGAGGTTGCTGGGTTCTGGTGCAGATATATTGTCATGGGTGTTAATGATGATTTTTTTTTGTGCTTGTCCCTAGGCATCTGGCATTGGGATGATTATGATTGCAGTTGTTGATATCTGGGTGTGTTTTTGTTGGGTGGGTATTGCATTCTTTGGTTTCTGTTGTCCTCTCTTGATCTTTGGAACATGTGGTGGCTGTGGGTTGCTCGTTAGGGAGTGTTTCTGAACCCCTGATAGGTGTGGTCACAGGGTGTTCCAAGTAGACTGTGTTTCTTACGTATTTGCAGCCTATATGAAAGAACAGTGAATGGCTAAAAGTGGGGTTGGGGGGCTTGAAATGGTCTACAGGCTTGGGGGAAGCTGTGTCTGCTGTGAGGTCCCCGGTAGTGGAAGAGACAGGCCCCTGCCAGCGGTCTGCTACAGGGCTGGGGATGAGAATGGGGAATCTGCAGTGGAGGACAGGAAGGAGTGTGAAGATCACCTGCCTGACTCCCAGGCCAGAGTGCCAGAGTGTTCCTAGGTGGAGAGTGCCCCTGGTTATTGACAGCTGATACAGTGTTGGGGTGAGGAAGGAAGGCTGAGTCCACCACAGGCTCTCTCTGTTATGTTTTTTTATCTTTAGGGAAGCCACAATATTTCCTTTGGGGCAAATATTTTGTTATACATTTTACCTAATTTTAAATATTACTATGATTTATGGTGTTCATTTTATGTTCATAGATAAGTGTCTTCCGGTATGTGCTATAAATTTTTATTCTGCTAGTTTTCAGTTAGATAGAGCATGTTAATTTCCATACAAACACATTTAAATGTATAGCTTTTAATTTTGTGTCATAATCATAAAATGGATCCCCATTTTAAAACTAGAAAAAGTATTCTAAGACTTTCTTAAGGAATAATATTTTTAATATTTTAATCTTTCACAAACTTACCTTAGTTCAGGAGAGCTCTCTCTCTCTCTCTCTTTTTAGCAGGATGTTTCTTTTTTTAAGAAAATTTTTTTTATTCATTTTACATACCAATCAAAGATCCTCCTCTTCCCTCCACCTGCCCCTCCAGTCTCCCCATCCCAACCCACTCCCCATTCCCTCCTACAAGAAGGTAAGGCCTCCCATGGGGAAGTACATTTAGTAGAGGCAAATCCAAGCCCCTCCCCCTGCCTCAAAGCTGTGTGAGGTGTCCCATCATAGGTAGTAGGCTCCAAAAAGCCTAACTCACTATTGTTACCTACTGTGACAACATTACTGATGGAATAACAGAGCTTTTCTTCACAGATTTGTGTGTGTATTGTGTATGTGTGTGTGTGTGTGTGTGTGTGTGTGTGTGTTGTGTGTATTGGTCTAGATCTTAAACTTCCTAATGTGTTGTACTGACCTGTCTGTATGTTCATGGTCCAGTATCACATTATTTAACTATAATAACTTTATAATAAATTGGCGTGTCTGGTAGAGCTAACTTCTACTCTATGGTTTTTATATTTAAGAATTTTTCTCAACATTTTGAAAGTTCAGTTATGTGTCTATTGTGGTTTTATTGAATACTAATAACTGAACATTGAGAATACAGCTCAATGAACTAAACATATCTGCATGGCTGTCATCCCAGCCAAGATAGAATATTACTTCTGATGGCTTCTGAGGAACCCAGGGTAAATCCGCAAGGGTAGACTGTCTCATGTGGCTCAAAGTGCAAGACCTTCTTAGGAAATGTCTGTAAAGAAGAAATCTGACTCCTTGTCAGACCCAGAGACTCTTTCCAATCATTCAATCCGGCTTTCCTTGTCCACAGAGATGAATTTCATCCATCTGGGAAATCAAGAAGCATTGTTGGCCTCATGTCTGTCATGGACCCTTCCCATGGGCTTTTAATTTGGGGAATGTGTGGTTTCCTGGGGGAAGACACTTCAGGTGAGGATTTAAACTCAGAGATTGTATCTCTGCCAAGGTACCTGGGTATTCTACATGTTGCTGCCTTATAAATACTGTAGAAAAATTAGCTTGAGTAAGCAAGTGTGCTTTTATATGGCTTTCATCTAACAATCAAAGGAAAGACAAATGTGCTTGCTATGCAGAATAACTTTTTAGCAAGTGTTCTCGTCATTCCTCCTTTCTCCCTGGGTGCAGCTATGAGTTTATTTTGGACCAGTCAAGTCCTTAATTCTTGGTTAAGTTATCAAAGCATCAGAACAATTTTAAGGCTGTCTAGTTCTCCATACTGTGACCAGTCTGTGTACACTTTGTGAATTTGCATCACCCCGTGCTCTATGAGAGGCCTGTGCAGCATGGGAGATCTCCTGCATCTCTCCAGGGCAACTAGAACCAAAGCCAGAGTTTCAGACTTTGACTCAAATCCTCAATGCCCTCTGCTGGTGTTAGGATGTGTCCTCTCCATCCTAATATCATCCCTCATAGACGTTTCCCAATTCAGCACTGACTTCCACTCTAAAGGGTCTAAGCTCTGGAAACATTGATTCCCGAGGGTAACTGTAGCTGTTCTGTTTTTCCCTAGGTCCAGTGAACCTCATCAATATCAGGAAGTCAAGAACCCCCTCAGGGTAATGATACTGAAGAAGAATTTTCACGTGATTATTGACTAGTCACTGATGTTGCAAAGTTTAATCCTGGTGCCTCCTGGTGGAAAATGTGATTCTCATGAGTCCTGAAGGGTAAGCAACAGTCCCCCTTTAATAGACGTATTTGACAAATGGATTTCAAAAAGTCTCTGTCGTGTTGTATGCATGAGCATATATAACAGTGTGTCATCAATGAATATTATCTCAGTGTCGAATGCATTTGTACATATATACAATTTATCATATGCTCTATGATAAATAGCAGAATTCTGATAAACATTTCTTCTTTAAATAAGAGTGATGTTAAACATTCTGGATAGAGGTTCTGGAAGAACACTGCACAAAAAAGATTGGAAGCAGTGAGTGGGCCATCTGATGACCAATCTCCAAGCCCCAGATTCAATATGAGATTGGTCTGGTTCCTTTCATCTCCCAAGTGAGGATGACCTTTCCACAGTCCTATCTGCACCAATCCTGAATGTACCCAGTTGGCCACTTCTATGGAGGAAATATCTATCTGGAGCTGTGGCAGCTCCCCAAGCCTCCTTGCTCTGAAGGCCTTGTGTCTCCACTGTTACCTGAGCTTTACACCCAAACATAACTGATGTAGTGTCTTCTCCCTACCCTGATCTTGGGAAGCTTACTATTTGCCTAGAACTCTAGACCTGCCTGGAACCTTGCTAAACCAGAGAGTGACTCTGCTTGGTGCTGGCTGAGGTACATCTTCCAACGGTGTATGAGTCCTTCCACATCTGTCTTCTGGCTATTCTCTCTCAGCCTTTTTCTCATATCTTATTGTTAGCAACTCATACATTAAAATTCCTGTTTAACTGCATCTATGATTCTATATCTTGATTGAACCCACTACACAGACAATTTAGACCCATAGCTCTGACTTCAGTGCAGAGCTCAGTGGGTCCTATATGTAAATTTAAATTATCTCACTACCTACCAAGTTTTAGTAAAATTTAAATTTATTAACAATATTTTATATCATGCAACATTTTACAATTTAGAAACAATTTTCTATTGCATTATCTCATTTAATCTTGAAGCTAAACCAATTTAATATGCATATTCATTGTGGGTGTTGTTTCTAGTCTCAAAAGTCAGAGTGAGATGCGGGATGCCCCCCCTGCTTAGCTTGGACGTGGGAGAGCTTCATTCACCTGCCAATCACATAATCTCACTACTGCCCTCTTGTGGTCTGCTGCCTATCAGATCTCTACTTAATATTTTCTAAATAACATTGTTGGCCCCTAGGGCCTACTGAAGGTTTAGCTCATTACAGCAACTTTCATCCCCAAAGAAATTCTATATAACACTGGAAGTTGTCCAAAATGACCCAGAGAAAATATTTTTAATGTTCCCATCTTCCAATTTTTTTTGTTTTCTATTATACCTACTTAAAATTAAAATAAAACCTGTGTAGAATTAAGAACTAAAAGTACATGTCCTTTCTTGCTGAGAAAGTTTGATTTTATTTTTCTGTAAAAAAATAGTATGCATAGTATTTTAAGTTTTAATTTTTAATAGAAGAGTACTTTTGTTTTTAAAAGAAATACAAACAACATATTTTGACATTAAAGTTGATAAAGAAGAATTTTTCTCTGACACATCAGAGGTGAATAAATTTGTTTAGGAACAATGGAATATTTAAAAATATTGAATATCTCAAGCTTATGATAATATCAAAGATAAGAGAAATATCATTAATGAAGTTTCCCTATCCATTAGACGATATACATCAAACTAACTAATATCCAGAAAATTCGCCTGTAAGTTAGTGCCCAAGTTATAGGCCATGTGCTCTGGGCTCAGACAATCTGTTGGTGACTTTCTAGTTTGCTCGGATTGGATATCTTATCTTCTCAACTGTGTATTGTACGCTAATGAAAACTGACATGTATAATTTACTGGCCACAATGACACTCATATTCTCTACAACATTTGTGATTAAAATTATCACTTAACTTCATATGGATAATTGTTGATGTGTATAGGATCTCTCACACATGTATGCATCCCTCTCACCGACCTTATCAACACCAGTTTGTCTCAATGGTAAGGCTCAGAAACAGTCCCAGAGGGTGGGTGTAGCACCGCGGTTGCCTATGGACCACTGTTGGGTTGGAAAGGACAGTGCTTTGCGGACATTTTCCTAAACTCATGACATCTGTCACCTGGAATAGAAAAGGAGAAGAAACTGCAGGGTGTGGGCAGCCGTGCCAAGGCCTCACAGGTGTCTTTCTAGCTGGGCTCTGTACAGATCCTCACTGATCCTGGTTCCCATGTGGAGATGTGCAATGGGGCTCAGTTACATGGTTACGCTCAGATTTTTTTATTTTTATTTTTAACTGTGCCACCTCCATCTTGGGCATCACACTCTCCCACCGAGAGTCTGAGCACCACGTGCAGGAGGACTGCCCAGTGATGCTGTGACCCGCAGCTGCAGTGTCATAAGCATTAGGAATATTGGACTGTTTGCGCTCTGGAAACATCCTCCCACACCTTCCCTCAAGATCTTTCCTGCACGCAGCCCTCCCGACAGCTCAGACTCAGGGTCTACCTGGAAGGAAATTTCCTGCTTGGCTAGTTCATTGCAGAGTCTGGTTAAGGAATCAGTGCAGACCAATGCAGGCTCCACTAGGAAAATCAATAAACACCAAGAAGCTAAAGGTACCATAAGAGGTAAGCTTTATTTCTGCAGACTGATAGGGCGTTGGAAAACAGTTTTCTTTCACCTTCAGTTCTTCTTAGCCTGGTACCCAGGGCCAATGCCAGGAGGCCTATAGAATCCCATTACCCATACAACTAGTTCAGGAGGAGACGGAGGAAGGCTGAGTGAGGAAGAGCGTTGGTTCAAGGCCAGTCAGTTGCAGTTTCCAGAGCTATGACAACAGCTGGAACATCCTGGGGACTCGTTCTCAGAGCAGTCAGAACGCTGAGGCTGGCGAAGGTAGAATCGAGGAAACCGGTGAGATACTAAGGAGCACCTGCCTCCAAAGCCGGAAATACAGCAGGTAGAAACACAGCAGGAGGGGGCTGGAGGGACACTGGGAGGGAGGCATGAAGCAGGAGCAGGGGGATCTTGAAGGGGACACTTGGGTGGACACTTAGCAGAGAGCTGGCACTTCTGCTTTTTTTGCTGGGAGGACATCTTGGACAAACTTTAGTTATCCTGAAGGGAAAAAAAATGCAGACATTTTGATAAACTAATGAATGCAAACTGTTTTTGCATTCATATTTCTGCACATCCTGAAACTCTGCAACTAAGTCTGTGAGTCCACAGGCTGCGGCATCATGACAATAGAGAAGCCCTGGTTTCCCAGCATAGAAGAAGCCCAGCAGTGAGTAAGCCAGAATTAGGTAAGTCTTCTTCTCACTGCCCTGTTTCTCTTAAGACTCTAACTTCAAATGCTTGAAGGCTTTGGTGGTCTTCCAAATCTTAAGTTAGTTTTTCTTATATGATCTACTTTAGGCGTTTACCGTACTTTCCACCCAAGTGCATTGTTACATTATCTTGCTCCACAGTTTCCCTTTGCTTTGCTTTCCAGTGTCATGGGTTCTGGCTAAGTTCTATTCTTCTGTCCTGTGTGGCTCTCTTGTCCTACAATAGCCTCCTCTCTGCCGTGACTTCCCATCGCTCTAATCTCTAGTTAGCATTTGACCTTCCTGGGATGACAGTTTTGAATCGTCTCCATGATTTCATGTGCCTGAAATTACCCATTAGCTCTTGTTCATTCTCTATCCTGGGCTGGATTGTCCCATTCAGCTTGGCCATAGCCAAGCCATCCATCCCTCTAATAGCCATTAGACCAGTAAGAGGACTCACCTTGTTCTCTTAATATCAGGCAGGCAGTGGAACTGAGGAGACCCTATGAGTAGAAGTCTTTTATACATCTACTACTCCAAACTCAGAATGAGCCATGGATGATGAGAAAGCTGTTTCCTGATCAGGTGGCTGTGATGACAACAATCCACATGCTAGTGGCTGTCATTTTGTCACTGTGTCACACTTTAGGTCACTATCAGCTCCTCATGAGTATCTTCCCAGGGCATCTCTTCTCTCCATAAACCTTGGTAATATTTCCATAAAGGCAAGAAGATCATAGTTTACAAGGATGTGTACAAGAATGAAGCTTGGGAACTAGGCTGAAGTTGTACTTTCCAGAAGAACACAAGGCAAACGGGGCAGCATATCTAAAGCCACAGATGCTGGGACAGCTCAGGGAGCCAACAGAAAATCTGGAAGGTTTCACCAAGTTTGGAAGCAATAATGAAAGCACTGCTGATCACTAGTGAGGACTCAGGGGATTTGATTCAGGTAGCAAAAGCACCTGGAACATTGGGCAATAAAGTGTCAGAGCCTTCTGGAAAGGGTGTGGGTTACTACTTCTACTCCGCACAGGCCACGACACTGACAGCCAGACCGAATGAAGGAGAAGCTCAAAGTCTGTGCCTCCCAAATCCTGACCACANACTCAGGCATCTTTTCTGTATTCGTAGCCCCTCTTGCCATTTGCTTGTTTGCATCCACTGTGATCGACTTCCTTGTTTGCATAAGCCATTCCCACCCAGCCCTGGCTGTTTTTCTTAGCNCACTCTTTCAAATCCCTCTTTAACTTTGTTACTTCTCTAGCTTGTCAGTCAGTACACACCTGACAGCCCTGCAACCTTCAGTGAGTTCACCCTACCGTGCTTAAACGCTATCAAAATTAAAAAAAAAAACAAACCAAAAAACTTTTAAAAGCATTTTGTCAGTTCGACATTATCATAAAATTGGCTGATCTAAAATACTATGCCCATCTAGCAGGCCCTTTCTCCCCTGAGATGGACAAGGCTACCTCTTCTGTGTAGTGTTGCTATGAGATGTAAAGGACTTCAGCTTCCAACTCTGTCTCTAAGCTCACTTATGCCTATCACCTTCCTTGATAACTTCCTGTGCCACATAGGAGAAACAGCCCCCTGTCTTTTGTGACACCTGTCCCTGGATTGTCTTATGTCTCCTGTGTATTTTCCCCTACAGCACATTCAGCATTCTGTATGCCCACACTTATGTTCATTTTTCATCATTTGTCGTTCTGCCTAGAATGAAATCTCACCATTGACTTTGTCCCCAGTGCTTAGACAATGCCTGATGTTCAAGGAACTGATGAGTATTTTGTGGCTCAGGCCAAGGTTTTCCCTTCTTTCACTCTTCCCAAAAGAGAAAGTGTCTTGGAGGTCAGATCAGCAGCAAGCATTTGGGTCAAGTGTGCGAAGCTGCTCCCAGGGTGGAGTCATTGGTATTGGTCAGTAGAAAGAGCATTGAAGGCGTTTGGTTCTGGCTGTGTTGCTTCCCCCAGGATTCAGAGATGACTGGACCAATCTTCATGTCTGTGTTTTCATTTATGAGTATCAGATTTCCAGAGAACTAACACTCTGGCCTCATATTATTTTTTTCTGATTTGATTTTCTTTCTGAACACTTATCTGATATAGGAATGGTTATGCATTTGTTGTTAGGGGAGAAACAATAGCTGGTGTAGAAGCATGTGCGGGTATGGAATATCTGAAGGNCAGTCACAGTATGAGGGAGGAACTTCATATTGGTATTCAGTTCATCTCATTTATTAGAGAAGATTACTAGCACCTTGCCTTGTTGTGTCAAAGAACAGTATTGTGTATCTATGTGATTCCTGATAGAATGTAACTCTCCCAGTTAGGANAGTAGTGAGTTACTGTAACCCATATCTATAGATAGAAACAAATTATGCTCCTTCTCTGCAATGACCCGCTAAAACATTGCAAGTTATTTGAAACAATTGGAAAATAATATTCTAATATACTGACCTAAGCTATCATTGAATTTACTGATTCAACATTAAAAAAGCCAATAAAATTTTTCCTTTACATTTGTTTATTCAGTGTGTGTGCCCATCAAAAATGTCTTATAACAGCTTTGCAAGCATTGCTTTGAGCATAGTGATTTGTTTATCAAGGGCCAATATGGCCAACATTTTGTAAACACAAAGATTAAGATTTTCCTCCATAGAGGTACAAATGACATGATGTGAGGGAAATAAAGAAAATGAAGCTTATTCCCATCCATCATGCATCCTCACTCAATATTGCATAATTACTATGAGTTTCTTATTGTCAATCACTTTATACAGATAAAACATATCTGAATCTTAAGAGCATCAACTAACACACCTATGATTCAAATCCTGGTGCTCTGATTCCAAGAGCTGTGTTCCTCTAGCTTCTATGCTGTGTGAAGTCTTGCAGCTGATGCAGTACAGACACAGACTTGCAGCATGGGGAGGGCTAGGTGTGCCCAAAGACAGAAACTCCTACCTGTGGTACTTCTACAAGAAATAATCTCAAAAAAAAAAAATGGCTTGGGCTTCATCGTGGGGCGACGGAGAACTTGCTCTTTTGGATTAAGATGAGAAAAACCGGGGCATAGCACAGAGACGGGGATGAGCATGGTCTGTTCTGGAAACAAAGCGGTCATAATAATACTGGGAGCAAAAGGAGAAAACGTGAGACCGTGGCTGTGCAGACAGGAGGAAGTACCTCATGTGCTGTGCTGTGTGACTTTACCCGGTAGATTCCTGGCTTCCACCTTATGTTCCTTGGAAGTCTGTTCTTAAAGTTGTCTCACCACCATCTGTTCTGGCAGCCAACCCTTCAGACTCCCGCCACACCCCTGCGTCACAGTTTTATATAGAAGAGAAGCTGGAAAAACACACACCTTGGAATCAGAACACTGGTATCCAAGCCCTTGATATATCATTTCACATGCTTTGAACCTTTAAAAAAAAAAAAAGCCGATCTGTAAAATGAGCTTAAAATAGAAAACTTAAAAGCTACTATGCTGTAACAATATGAGTAAACTTGCCAATGGAAGGTCTCAGAAATATGAGTTCTATTCTAAAATGTCATTGATTCTTAATTTGTAACTATTTGGGTTGTCTGGTAGGAAGAGTCATAGAAGGCAACAATCTGGGCCTTGTACCCACCCTCTGTTCTATTCAGAGCAATTAATTATACCTTTATCTGATTTACACATGTTATTTAATAGGATCATGATGCTTAGAAATGAGACCAGAGATAACTGGCCATCTCTCACTATCCAAGCAAGGGGTAAAGGGAGAGGTATCACCAGATTTACATTTTAGAATGATTACCAGGGTCTCCATTTGGATGCTTAAAGCCGGGGTATGTAGTAAACAGGCAGTCGGCAGGTTTGATGTGAGCCAGAGCTAAGCTTGGGAAGAGTTCTTTACTAATGAACTTGCCGGGAAAGGGATCAGTTGTAAGGTGAATGGAGAGTCTCTACTTGGTCAAGGCTTGCCTGGCCACAGCTGGTCTATTCCCCAACTCCACTCTTATCTGCCTTTGCACTTCCTCACCACCTTGCCTGCCTAAGAATTCAGGAATGTTATGGATTCCTATCTGGCTTGGGTGTTCCCTCTAATAGAAGGGTGAGGTGCCAGCCAGGCCAGCATCTGCATGCATGAGATTCTTATCAACCTAATCCCTAAGTGATGAAAGAGCAGAAACCAAGGATCATCCTTTAGCCTGAGTGGTCGGGTCAGCCTTTGAAATTTCCAGCCTCCTACAGGCTAGAAGAACAGGAATCACACGTGGGGTTCACTGTGCTTCCCTTTGACACAATAGTCATAAACTGTATTCAAAGTCCAGGGCCCATGGGTCTCAGAGTAAGTAGAAGAAGGGACAAGATTTATTCAGCATAATTAATTACCATTGCTTTTATGAAGTGGCCTTAAAATCTAGTCACATTACTCTATCCTTATAACATGGGTTAAAGACATAGGTCCATATATTTATAATGTGTGTGTATATAATGGTAGCTATATATAATTATACATAATGGTAGTTTAAAAAAATAGTGTGAGACAGCCAAACACTGGGCGGAGCCAGGGGAACCCCGCAGAAGAGAAGGAGGAAGGTTTGTAGGAGTCAGAGGGGTCAAGGACACCAGGAGAACATGGCCCATTGAATCAACTAAGCAGGGCTCATAGGGACTCACAGAGACTGAAGCAACAATCATAGGCCCTGTATGGGTCTGAGCTAGGTCCTCTGAATATACATTATGGTTGTGTATTTTGTTGATCTTGTGGAACTCCTAAGAGTGGAAGTGGGGGCTGTCTCTGACTCCTTTGCTTGTTCTCAGAACCCTTTTCCTCCTAGTGGGCTGCCTCATTTGGCCTTGATATGAGCATATGTGCCTAGTCTTATCGTAACTTGTTATGCCATATTCAGTTGATATCCCTGGAAGACCTGCTTTTATTGTAAGGGAAACAGAAGAGGAGTGAATCTGGGGGAGAGGGGAGGTAGGGAGTGGAAGAAGTGGAGGGAGGGGGGAAAGTGCAATTGAATGTCACTTATGAGAGAAGAATTTTTAAAAAGTGTGAGAAAAACACAGCACAACACAACAAAACACCCACAACTATACAGTGCACAGCATTCTGTGAGCGATCTGTAAGGCATACTTACAGTTATGAAATTTGTGTTTATTATGGGCTTAAACGATCTCTAGCTGCTGAGTTCTATAGGATTTGGGGTTCCACACCAGTATCATATCCCCTCCACCACCCCTAACTCCCACTAGGATGAAGTAGTAAGCAGTCTCTGGACACAAGCCTAGTCCAGAGAATGACCGTCTGAATGCAAACATGAGCCTAGACTGGAGACTGGCTACCTGGATGCCACTTGCCTTTTTGGATCCTCGGTACCAAATGAGTGTTGCTGTTAGTCTCTTGATCTCTGAGATAATTATGAGAGTTCTGTGGTTGGAGCTGCCCTAGGTCAAAAAGGATCTATGTGGCTTCTGGTCTGTCATCTCCGTGGGAACAGCTGTGCTGTCCCCTCTTCTTTGTGACAAATGTGATGATCTACTCTCTAGACCCCGACTTCTACACTGACCTTGAGTCGACCTTAGTGAGGAGGCAATAGCTAAAATGTACTATTAGAAAAATGTATTCTTAGCTGTCACCACCAAATGGTGCTTGTTAGTTCTAAGACAGGAAGGGATGACGAGACTTCATTCTGCTTATGTTTTTCTTCCAGGCAAGGATCCCAAGAAACATTTCTACGTTTTTCAAGAAAGGGCACTCCACAGACTGGAACATCAGGGAATTCTTATTCCCATGCAATTCCATCCTCTGCTGATATAAGAAGGTGAGCTTCTCCCACTCAGGTGAGCAGACCACTGCTTCCATCCCTCTCTTTTTTGAATATTACCATACTGATAAAGTCCCTGGCTCATTATAACTCTTCAGTCATGACCTCACCATTGTTGTCTTATGTACTGGACCAGAAGACCCTACAAAAGGATATCACAAAAGATATCCTACAGTGAGTGTGTCTTAAAAGGAAGATAAGGAAGATCATTCATTTGCCCATTTTCCCCTCCTCAAAATTTATTTCCAGTTAGAAAAGCAATGTTACCTTGAACTAGCAGAGCTAGACTCTATACTCTAAAGAGACCAAGGGAGGCAGTACAAAGCCACAGGCATGTTGCTTGAGTCTTGAGAAGACCATTCCCCTCCCTGTGGCATTAGTAGTCTCTGTCCTGTCATTCCAAGCTTGTATTTATAGTCTAGGACATGGTGGTTCATGCAAGGGGAGCCTCCCACATCCTCATTTATTTGTACATGCACCTGTATTCCACATATTTTATTTTCCTCTCCTAACACTGCTGAGTTGGGTTTGTTGATTATGGAAAAACAGAATATTGCAAAGCTTAAAATTGAATATGTATCAGCTTCTAGGTTACAGGGCAGTAAGGCCAAGCCAGCAAGGAAGAGCATGGAGTATGGAAGCTATGCTTTCAGAATTCATCCTGATTCAGTACAGATCAGGAATTCCACATCTGATTGCTCATGAGCTACAAGAGGAAGTTGTTTCAAAATGCAGATCCCTCATCCACTACTAAGACCTACTGGATTATAACCTCCAAGGAGTCAGACTTAAGTATATGCATTCTTAAAATACTTCCTGGGAATTCTGCCAGATTTGAAAAGTCTCAGAGTGCTCCCTAGAACAGAGATGTTGCCAGCCCTTAGAACATTCTGATAATATTTCTGCTGCCACCTATCACCTTCCTCTGAGCTCCTTCGGAGAATTTCATGGATCCTGAACTGTGTACAAAGCTCAGGCCTCTTCCAAAACCACTCATCCTCGGAGAGGCTTTAGTCAACATGAAGTGTGACTGTCCGGATCAAGTTCTTATTTATGCCTAGCAATGAGCTTTGCCACCTTAATGGAAATGCTCTCACTTGGAGAACTCATTATACCATTAAGGAAGCCCATTTCTTTTAAGGTTTTCTTCATTCGGGATTCTTTTTCCTAGTAAGTATATATGATCAGATACTAAAGGATTCTAACAATGTCTTTAAAATGCAGGGTTTTTTTTATATAGTTCACTCTTATCAAAGATTTATTAACTGAGCTAGTCATAAATAAAATAGCTTACTTGGTTTGGTTATGTGTTTTTATGTTTACAAGTGAGAGCTGAAGTCACCCATTCAAAGAGGTTAGCTTAATGCAAGAGTTCAAATACAAGCAGGATCAATACTAAACCCAAGGTCAACTGATTATCAACCTAGCACTCATGCTTGAGACTGGATAAAGAGAAAAAGTGAGCAGAGTCGCTGCTCACAACTCACCAGCTATCTAATACCTGCAATCAGATCATTTTGCCTCAAATCCCGGCTCCATCTCCTATTAACTGTGGAACATAAGCTTTCACATGACCTCTTGCTTTGGTTACTGATCCACAAAGCAATGATGACAATTATTTCTGTCCCATAGAGCTACTGTGAGAATTGTCAGAAGAGTGTGTACAGTGCTTAGAAATGTTCTTGATATATTATTGTTCTTGCTATCATCATCATCATCATTGTCATCACCATCACTAACTGGCTTTGAACTTGTAATCCTCTTGCCTCAAACCTCTGAGTATTGGGATTACAGATACACACCACCACACTTGGCTTATTTATTACTACTGTTGCTACCATCATTTGACTAGTTTAATGCTACTTAATAATGAGGACCTATCTTTTTTAATTTCTCCAAAGATTTACAAATACTCATGTATTTTTTCAATTAAATGCAAATCCAGGGCTCTCTAAAGAAATGTCTGAATCAAAATCTAAGGCAGAGTCAGAAAGTTGGAATATACTCAGAAATGAACTAATGGTGTTATATGGACAGCACATGGAAAGTGCAAGTAAAGAGATTCCTATGCTAGAACAATATGTTGTTCCTATGAACTGTTACAATTTCGTATATGGGGCATTTGGATATTCATTTATTCAAATCAGCAAATACCCATTGTATGTCTTTATCATTTGCTATTTGTTTTAAAACATCTATAAAATGTATGGCTAAGTCAAATTAACTAACATGTGTTGCCTCACATAGTTAACATTCTGTTATGGTGTGAGCACTTCAAGTCATCTATCTGTCTGTCTTCTATCTATCTATCTATCTATCTATCTATCTATCTATCTATCTACATACCTACCTATCTATCTGCCATGTTTGTTTGTCTTATCTGTATGTAGGAACTTTGTACAACATAAGATATCTGTGTTTTCCACTCATTAGTATAAAACAAAGGTATCCTATTTTTTTTATTTGTTTGTTTTGTTTTGTTTTTGGAGACATGGTTTCTCTAGCTGTCCTGGAATTCACTCTGTAGACCTTGAGCTGGCCTTGAGCTCATAGAATCTGCCTGCCTCTGCCTCCTGAGTGCTGGGATTAAAGGCATGTGCCACCACTGCCCGGCAGGTACCCTGTATTTTCAACATTAAAATGAAGCCATATTATGGCCACACTGAAAAGACACTCATAATTTAGGCATTTCTTGTGAACACACATGTTTTAAAAAACACTATGAAGCTGGCATAAATCACTGGCTCACTTTCATGTCAGTGTTTTAAAATGAATTTGATGCAGTCAAAACAGTGTGTGTATGATGGTATGTAAACAATGTGACTATAGCAAGGAATCTCAGGATTGTCTAGGAGACATGAATAGGCTGAACTCTTAGGAACCGTTCTTGTTAAAATTAGCCTCTGCCACACTTTGTTTCATTGTTATTTGGTAAATGTCCGTCTTCAATGAGGATCGGAAATAAATTTTAGGAAAACAAATTTTCATGCATGTGATAAACACAATCAACTAAGCACTGATACTTTTCATATGGGAGATTCTTTCCAGAACCCTTTGCAAATGTGTTGAGTATTTAAAATCAATATTTAGAAATCTATTGACTAAGACATTCAGACACCAACACATCATCGCTCATAGGAAACTACTGTTCACAAATGAAGTTATTTTTCTTCAGTCAAAATGAGGAAGTATCTAGCTTTTTAAAATATAGGTTTATGGCAATCAAATTATTTAGATACCTGTCAAGTCTTCCAGGAATTACTCCTTTTTTATGACATTTTCCTACTATGGCTATAGCAGTCCCTTAATAAAAGAACTGCTCTTGCTGCTGAACAGAAGAAATCGTCCTAAAATACGATTTTCCTAAAAAGAGTCATTTTAAAGTCTCTCAAAAATTTCTACAATTCTACAATTTCAACTCTAAACATGCATTCTAATAAAACTGAATAATCACCAATAAAAATGTTCATTATACTTTGTCTCAACATCAAAATGGTGGAAACAGCGTAAATATCCAACATTAGGAAAGTAGTTATGGTGTGTTAGTGCCATGTGTCATGTACTGGTCAGTACTTGTCCATATGGAGGGCACTGACATTTACTCTTCTATTGTTGATTTTTAATTAGTTTATTTATTTATTTATTTTAAAGGTTTATTTTATATGGGTGTTCAGTGTGGCTGTACATATATGTACCACATGCATACCTGAATCTGGCAGAGGTCAGAAGAAGGGGTCAATTCACTGGAACTGCAGTTACAGTTGGTTGTGAGCCACCAATGTGTGTGCCTGGAATTAAATCTGGTTCTCTACCAGAGCAACCGGTGCTCTGAACCACTGAACCATTTCTCCAGCCCACATTTCCTTATTTTCAAATTTTTATTTTTATGTATGTGTATACATGTGTGTTGTGTGTGTTTACCATGTATATGCAGATGCTGGAAGGAATCTGAACAAGGTGTCACATCCCCTGGAGCTGGAGTTATTGATAGCTGTGAGCCACCTAATGTGGGTGCCAGGAGCAGAACTTAGTCCTTTGAAAGAGCGGCAAAAGCACCTGGCCTCTGAGGCATCTTTTTAGCTCCTACTCAGTTTGACAATGTACACTTTAGAATATTATAAACTGATCCCATTGTGTTATTTTTACATATAGCTAAGAAGTTACTAGTCATGCTTATTTTGAGAATGATTCTAAGTTTATCTTAATCATCTTCTTTATGCTTATCAGCATTAAAAATTCTTTTTTCCTTCTTTCTTCTTATTCTTTTTTTTCTTCAGTATTATGGATTTAACACAGCTCTTCACCCATGCCTTTCAAATGCTCTACAACTTCTCCCATTCTCCCACATTAACAAATCTTTTTTTTAGAAAAGATTTGCATTGTCTCCTTAATAGTAGCAATTATACATACATAATTATGTGTAATTATGACACATATGTTCGTTTGGATATAGGTCACAACAAAAGTAAAATCAGGTCCCAGCATCATGGGGATGGCTGTAGAAATGAACATCCTATAGATTGGAAATGATATGCTCATTTTTTAAAATAGTCAGTATAATATATTGGGCTGGATACTCAAGAAATGCACATCAATGAAAACTCTTCACATGGAGTTTATATTGAAATGAGACATAGCTGAAGTTGAGGCTGCCTCCAGACCTTATAACGTATATCAGGCTTCCCTAAAACCCAGGCTAGCAGGTCCTAGGCTTGGGCCCAGACTTTCTCCAGAAGAACAACACTTTAGTATTTGGAATGTTATACCTTAAATTCAGTAACCTCAGCTGGTGGGTTTAACATAGTCTGTCTTCTTTCCTGGAGCTGCAGCCACACTGAAGCTCTCACTGTTGACAAGGGTCCCCTTTGCCTTGTGTTGGCTTCTGCTGGATCCTCCCCCGGGAAGGTGCTTCCGTCCACACCCCAAGACCAAAGTCGGCCTACATTTAAAGGACCTGTTTGAAAACTTCCTACCCCAAGGAGCCTGTTCTCCTCAAGCCCCAAAAGGCTCTTCCCTTTCCCTGTCTTTTACTCTAAGACCTACAAACAATGGTTAACGCACACCATCAGAACTTTAGAACGTGGCGCTCACTGCTGCCCTTTACTTTTTCTACATTTTCTTTCTTTAAATCCTTTCTTTAAATTCAATTTTGTTGTTATTTATTATTTTTGACATCTCAATTTAATTACAATGTTTCTCCTTTCCCTATCCTCCCTCTAAAGTATAAAGTCTAAACCCTTTCATAGACCCTTTCTTTCCCCCATTCTCCTTCAAGTTCACGGTCTCACTTTTCATTGTTATTACCTGTGTGTGTGTGTGTGTGTGTGTGTGTGTGTGTTTCTAAATATAACCT
This sequence comes from Neotoma lepida, assembly GCA_001675575.1. Lineage (NCBI taxonomy): Eukaryota > Metazoa > Chordata > Mammalia > Rodentia > Cricetidae > Neotoma > Neotoma lepida. Next base: position 22,667 of record LZPO01108077.1, on the reverse strand, counting down.
GTTGTCTTTAAATTCTTTTGAACACATTTGAAACATAGAAATGAGTAATTTAATAAGCATTAATTTTGTTAGTTCATTAATTTAATCTGTAATATAGCTACTTCTTCCACTAGATCATAGCATTTCCTAGCAGAAGGTCAAATCTCCCACAGAGGCCAGTAGTCAATGTTCAACATGGATGTATTGTTATGAAGCTATAGAGAACTGAAACACGGATTCCCAGATACTTATCCCTGAGAGGCAAAGAACCCATTTGAGGGGCCTCTGCGCTTCTGACCAGGGTCTCAAGGACACACAGAAGTCATAATCATGCACCATGAGCAATTTTATTGTTGTTGAACTGAGGGAGTGGGCAGGAGAGAGAAATAGGAAGTGTTTTTCAGGCCAAGAGATGGGGGGTGAGGGTTGAGGGAGGTCTGGGCTTTCTGGTGGAATTCATGAGTTTGGGTGGGGAGAAGGTCACTGCGGCTATGTACCCAGTCTCTTAGCACTCTTCCTCTTTGCAGTGGTAGGTGGTACCACCTCTGAGGCAGCGGGGCTGTGGGTGTTGAAGTCTTCTGTGTCTGGCAGTGTTCTGAAGCCCTGGCCTTTGAGAGTGGGAAGAACAGCTTGCTGAACAAGAAATCCCACAAGAAGTTGAGCAGGTAGTCAGACATGGGTTTGAGCACTGGGGAGGTGAACATTTGAGAGCATTTGGAAGCTCCTGAGTCTGTTGCTTCTGTTGTGACATTGCTCAGGTAACGCTTCAAATCTGCAAGAAAGAGAACATACTGTAATATCAGAGACCAGGAAACACAGGCCCGTTTTCTCAGGAGCCGAGACTGCCATTATTGGAGCCAGCATTAACAACTCAGAGAAGCCTATCCCCAAAGGAAGAACAGTGCATTCTAAAGGGTTGGACTCATNGGGAGTAAATTCTGGTGAGAATTTCTAAGAATTTGTCAATAATCAAGTTAATAACTCATCCCCCTTCTACAGAAGAAAAGTAAACTTTAACTTGCTAAACTAACAGGACACTTTTTCCAAGGCTGATGTCCTCCNTGGTCAAGGGTAAAGAGCAACCACACGCCTGTTCTTTCATTACTGGGCTCCTGACCTCAGTTTTCTAAGCCTATGTAGTATCTCTGCTGTTTTTCCGCCTCTGGCCCCCATTGGTTTGTCCCATGTTAGATCATTTCAGGGTTCTTGGCATGGATTTCCAGCCTTTCCCTTCTCCTTGCTACAAATCTTTCCTACTTGGTTTATTAATTTGCTGGGGGAGACACTAGGGGATGCCAAGACTTCCTTGGTGTGAATAAATGACATCCAAGTGTCTCTTCACCCAAAAGGAGCCTTACCTTCAAGGAAGANGAGTAGACAAGTCACCCCAAGAGGAGCCTGAGGTTTTGTGGGACCAGGATGGAAGGTGCTATTTTATACATCCTCCAGTTGAAGCCTCCAGGCTACTTGTTATTGGAGGGCAGTCATGAAGTGGATGATCTATGCAGGTGTTTCATAATTCCCAGGGCAGGATTTCTCATCTGTATACACCTGGGATGAATTTCAAAGGGAAGTCCATGCAAGCAAGTGATGAAAAGGCTGAGGGTTTAGGCTAGCTTGTATAGGGGTTAGTACACCACACAAATCCTGAGAGAGGAGACAGGANGGAAGACTAGAAAAGGACTTCTGCATTTAGTTTAGGATGGAAGAGGGAAGATAGNCTTCGATGTGTGACCTGAGTCTGAGGAAGACCCTGCTTGTCTCCTGGTGCCTATGACTGAACATCCAGCTCAGCACCATGCACTCCATGGGACTTAATCTAGTTTTATAGTCACATCAGAGTCCTAGGTCCTCTGAACGCAGATCTACAGCTGTCCCAGGTCATAGTGACCTAGATACATACCTTATCTCTTCTAGTAAACTGAATGACAGAGCCTTGTCATTATCACTTCANCATTCCTAGAGCCTGATGCTATTTCCAGCACATGCCAAAAATGCTCATTTATGTTTGATAAAGAGCTCAACCTACCCAACTTTAGAACAGAGCTTGTATCCCAGGGGAACAAAAGCAGGGAAATAAGACCCAGCTCATTTCTCTTTGTAGTTAGATATTCATTTTTATTTTTATTTCTCTTTTGTGAACACCCTTTCCAAATCTGTGGGTGGACTTTGCCTGGCACAACAGACTGAGAGNAGGGGAGAAAGAAAACATTCATAGATGCCTGTCTTTAAATACAATTGAGGATCTGTATGTTCATCGAGATATTCCACGGAAAAGCCTTTTACAGAGCAAAAGGTTTTCTTCATCTTCTATGAAAATTGATATTATCCCATATTTTCTTTGTTAGAGTGAAAACCTTTTCATCTAAATATTGTTTCTCACTTCCAGGTGTTGCCATCTCAGAATTACTGTTGATGTTCACATCTCATTAAAAAGTGATGATGAACATGGCAGTANGGGCCAGGCCTCGCCTCCTCTAACCATCCCTAAAAACATACTACAACGTAGAAACAACTGACAAAATGAGAAAAGATGAAATTTGATTGTAGGAGCAGTCCTCAAAGACCCCAAATCAGACTGGGGACAAAGATGAACATGATTGGGATATGGGATAAGGAATAAGAGTCCTAATCAGGGTAGAAAGCNGAACAAAATTAAAAAGAATTGCTTTTGGAGGGCTAAACCTAGGGCTGAACTCATCTGTTATTTCTGAGAAGGTTTGGAGAGATAGGTTGGATAAAGGGAATTNAAAATACTTATGAAAACACAGCAGGTAGGAGAANGNTCTGATCTATGTCATCCTATAAAGAGAGGGCCCTAGAAAGAGTGCGTCTGATTGACATGACCTCAGTGATTAAANAGCATCTTCCTTCANTGCTGTGCCTTTCTTCCCCCTCAACCCTCTCAGGTATCAGAGAAGCCTCTGGCNGCTCNTTGGCATGCTCCATATGCACTGAATCATAGTGGGAAGGCAGCATGAGTCCCATCNCAAGGTACTGCTTTTCATTTTGCCCAACCCAGACCTGNAGCATGTAATNTCCCNCTGTGGAGACCTCACATGCCAAAAAAGCATTTATTTGACCTTAACCAACAATCATTCATTTNTTNTGGTCCTTCTACAAGGACTATGTGTTTTTTCTGNGGTTTCTNCCCAGAGTATTCTGCCCAAGATGAATTAAGNATACCTGCCTATTTTACACATTTTCCATCCTGTGCATTATAGTAGAAACCACCCATAGGAATCTCTAAGTGCAGTCAATTTTATCACAGTGATAAATTGTGTAGGGTACTGTGGGGATTGATTCTAGAAGGATTTGCACTTGCAGTAGAGGATATCGATCTAGGTTTGCCTAGTCACTAGGGAGCCTCTTCAAGTTGTTCTCTCTTCAAATGGACTTACACAGCTAGCCACTTGTACATCAGGACCCCAGAAATTTATTCTTAAATCTCAACTCCACCTCTCATTCTGGTTCAGGTATCTAAGAGTAGAATTTCATAATTTGATAGTAATTAAGTAATTACTGTGATCATGATGCAAGAAAGGACAGACCCCCACCTCATGCTTTAAAGAGTTCTCCTAGAAAGACAAGGGATGTATTAGTAAGTGACACCAGATGGTACTGAAAGGGGGCAGAACGGGGAAGCAAAGCAGAAGGCATGTGCTGCTNAGATTTGAGAGTGTGATTACTTATCATAAGTGTACCTAGTTAGGAAGGTAGTGTCTGGAGAGGTGGCTCTCATCACTGAGCTTCGTCTGGAGACAGNATCCCACCCCAAGAAGTGTCTCTTCTCATTCCTACCCATTCCTGAGACCATCAAGTTTTCCTGAGCAATAAGCACCTATAGATTTCAAAGCCTTAAATGAAGTTTCTCTGAATCTTACCTCAGTATTTTTCTCTTTTCTTTTCTTCTTTTTTCTGGTTCCCNGAATCTCTTAGATGTTCCAGAAGTAACATCCCAAGTGTATTTTAAATGTCTCTTTTACCTTGCTTTATTTTTCCATCCGTAGTCCCCAAAATTGATAAATAACCTTCTATAACAAGGTGATATCTTCAAAATAAGTCTAAACTCCATCTCTCAAGGCCCTGTAGTTGCGATTCCCATACTGTAGCTTCAAGCCCTGTCCCTGGTGNNTTATTTCATTGTATCTCATTTGCTGAGTAGGTAGCTTTAAGTAAGTCCACAAGGTGAGCCNTTTATTTCAGAATAAATCCTGCTCATGTTTTCTTAGGAAGTAGGGCCAAGCGATCTTCTGAACCCGTATTTTCCCTCCAGGTGGTATTATGCTCAAGCCACCAATTATCGTGGTTTCCCTTTTTGTGGAAAAAAAAGCAAGTTTTTAATAAGCCTACAACATCATGAGGACTGTTTTTAATGCAATATTTTTACTGATTCTTTGAGAATTTCATACATGCATACTACGATAATATTAACTCCATATCCCTACCTCTAAGTCCTCCCAGATCCTTCCTCAACACCCACCTTCCCTACCCTCCCAAATTCATGCTCTCTCTCTCTCTCTGTCTCTCTGTCTCTCTGTCTCTCTGTCTCTCTGTCTCTCTGTCTCTCTCTCACCTAACAAGTAATAAAAGAAGCAGTCAACAAAGTCTGAAGGACCAAAAGAACCAGTATATACAGAGACTGTAATATAATATAAAATGGTCATTTTTATGTTTTCTGACTTTAATTTTAATTTTAAAATTTATATTTATTTTATNTACATGAGTGCTTTGCTTGCATGTATGTCTGTACAGCACTTGCATGCCTGGTTGCTGCAGAAACAAGAAGCAGTCCTTGGATGCCCTGGAACTGGAGTTATAGATAGATGTGAGCCACCATGTGAGAATCCAACCCAATCCCTTCAGAGAAGCGGCCGGTGCTCTTAACCACNGAGCGACCTCTCTAGCACCTATTCATTATTACTTAACATGAAAAATACTATTTCAATAGCCATTTTCAAGAAAAATTNTGTTTAGTTGATTCTCCTCCAGTGTCATCTCTTCCACCCTCCCTTCCTACCTGGTATTCTTCAGAATCTCCCTTCTACTTTCATATCACGTTTACNCCTTAGCTCCTACCAAGCACTTTTTTTACTCTCATTTGGTCTACTAGTTTTTTTGGTGCTTCAATCACATTTATACCCATTTATAGTCATACATATATACATTATAGNCTAGGGTCCACATAGGAGAAGACAACATGCAGTTTTCACCTTTCATTGTTTGAGTTACTGTTTAATATAATACTTTCTGGATTCATGATTTCATTTCTTACACTGAGTAGAATTGCACTGTGTGNATGTACTGGATTTCTATTTTCTATTCATCTGTCGATGAACATCTAAGCTGGTTCCAGCTCCTTGGTATTATGAATATAGCAGCAACAAACAGATGCAAAGACATCTCTGTAACAGCATATAGAGTCTTTGGGGTAGGTGCCCAGGAATGCTACAGCTGGCTGATACGGTAGTTCTATTTTTAATTTTTTTGAGAAATATTCATACCAGTTTCCATAGCAGCTGTATTGGTTTACTGTGCCACCACTAATGAAAACGGATTCCTCTTTCTTTGATTCCTTGCTGACATTTGTTGTCTGTTTTCTTAATAATAGCTTTTTTTGTTGGAATGAGATGAAATTGCAAAGTANTTTTAATTTACATATTCCCTGATGGCTGGTGTGATGGTTTGAATGAAAATGGCCCCATCGGCTCATATATTTCAATACTTGGTCCCCAGTGAGTGGAACTGTTTGGAAAGGATTAAGAGGTGTGGCCTTTTTAGATTGGGTATGGTCTTGTAAAAGAAGATATGTACCTTGGAGTAGACTTTAAGGTTTCCAAAGCCCATGTCAGCCCATTCTCTCTCTCTCTCTCTCTCTCTCTCTCTCTCTCTCTCTCCCTGCTGCCTAGAATCAGGATGTAAAGATCTCAACTATTGTTTCAACTCCCATGTGTGTCTGACTTCTGTCATGATGTAAAACTATAAGCATCCTAGTTAGATGTTTTATAAAAGTTTCCTTGATCATTGTGTCTTTTAACAGCAATAGAATAATAATTTTAAAAAATTAATATCATGAGTGGGGTTTTGCTGTGACCAGACCTGACTATGCTGCTTTTTGGAGGCATNTGGAAGACTTTGGAACTTTAGAGTAGGACATCATTTGAATGCTTTAAGTAGCTTAATGGCGCTTAATGGGCCATACTAGTAGAAGCATGGAAGAAAGTAATGCTGAGGGTAATTTGGACTATAGAGGCCTGGTTTAAGAGATTTCAGAGGAAAAGAATATTAGGATGTGGCCTAGAGACCATTCTTGTGGTACTTTGGCAAAGAATGTGGCTGCTTTTTCACTTGTTCTAAGCATCTGCCTAAGGCTAAATTGGAGACAGCTTAGTACTGACTGTGTTATGAGGTACTTAGTGATCATTCTTATACAGATCTACAATGAAAAGGAACAATCAGGTGAAGAGAAATATAAAATATATAGTTTGAGAAGAAAAGGGGCACCAGGAAATACAAGGTTGGATCCAAGTCCTGTGCTCCAGGAGATAAAAAGTTTAAAGAAAGGTCTGATTCAAAATGGAATAAAGGGAGTGGTGCTCTCAGGGCAAGATCTCACCCAACTAAGCTCCCAACTTGTGAAAAGGAATTAAAGGAAAGTTTAAGCAGCAAAGGAAACCATCAAAACCAGAAAGCTTATGTAGATGTAACTTAAGGAGGGTACCAGGCTCCAGTCCCAGCAGGCAGTAGAATTTGGGCAGCTTTGGCCATGTGGTCCAGGATTTAAGGATACTAGAGTAAAGGGTTGTAGAATTGTCCTCCATGGGTAAGGAAAATCATCAAGGCAAGGCATGTGGTAGGGAGTCCCTTCATAGAGGTTCAGAGAAGCCAATTTTTCAANCTGTAAATAAAAGTGAAGCCTGGATTGCATTGCAGACTCCAAGATGCTGGAGATGCCAGAACCATGAGATACCTGCCAAGGATAAGCTGCAAACAGGGTGTGGAGCCAGCACAAGAGAGACAAGTGTGTTGTGGTCAACACAGCTGGAAGGAGTGGGAGACCTGAAGAATGCTCTGACATCAGACATGGAGATGCAGAATTTGGAGTTTTCCCTGCCAGATTTCATTCCTGCCTTAGTCCAGTATTTCATCACTATGCTCCCTTTCCTCCCTTTTGGAATGGTAATATATATTCTGTGCCTTTGTATGTTGGAAGTATGTGATTTGCTTTTTGCTTTTGCTTTTGCCAGGGTTACAGTTAGGAGATTGTNATGAATCTCAGAAGAGTCTTTGGACTTTGAAACAGTTTTAAGACTAAAAGACTATGGGGACTTTTGAATGCATTTTGTTTTATCATATGGATGCAAGGCTATTGGGACCAGCGAGTGGAATATGGTGGTTTAAATGAGAATGCCTGTATATTTGAATACCTAGTCTCCATTTGGCAGAACTGTTTGACAAGGTTTAGGGGATTTGTCCTTGTCAGAGTAGTTGTGGCCTTGTAGGAGAAGGTATGTTACTGGGGGTGGGCTTTTAGATTTCAAAGGGACATGCCAGGCCCACTCTNGCTGCCTNTGCCTGNTGCCTGTGAATCAGGTTGTAANGCTCTCAGCTACTGCTCCAACATCCATACCTGTCTACTTCCTACCAAGATGATCATGGAGTACTCTCTAAAACTGTAAGCAAGTCCTCAATTAATTTATTTTGTGAGAGTTGCCTTGCACAGGAGACTATTTTCTAAATATAACACCAGTAGCACAGACACTGAGATCACCTCTTAATAAATGGGACCTCCTGAAAATGAGAAGCTTCTGTAAGGCAAAGGACATGATNAATAAGACAAAACAGCAGCCTACAGGATGGGAAAAGGTCTTCACCAATCCCACATCTGACAGAGGGCTGATCTCCAAAATATATAAAGAACTTAAGAAACTAGACACCAAAATACCAAATAATCCAATTAAAAACTGGGGTACAGATCTAAACAGATAATTTTCAACAGAAGAATCTCAAATGGTCGAAAGACATTTAAGGAATTGCTAAACATCCTTAGTTATCAGGGAAATGCAAATCAAAATGACTCTGAGATACCATCTTAAACTTGTCAGAATGACTAAGATCAAAAACACTGATGACAGCTTATTTTGGAGAGGATGTGGAGCAAGGGGAACACTCCTCCACTGCTAGTGGGTATGCAAACTTGTACAGCCACTTTGCAAATCACTACATCGGTTTCTCAGAAAATTGGGAATCAATCTACCTCAAGACCCAGCAATACCACTCTTGGGCGTATGCCTAACGGATGCTCAATCATACCACAAGGATACTTGATCAACTATGTTCATAGCACCATTATTCATAATAGCCAGAACTTGGAAACAACCTAGATGCCCCTCAACTGAAGAATGGATAAAGAAAATGTGGTGCATTTACACAATAGAGTATTGCTCNTTGGTAAAAAATGGCATCATGAAATTTGCAGGCAAATGGATGGAAGTAGAAAAAAATCATCCTGAGTGAGGTAACCCAAACCCAGAAAGACAAACAGGGTATGTACTCACTCATAAGTGGATATTAACNATAAAGTTAAGGATAACCATGCTATAATACACAGCTCCAGAGAAGCTAGGTAACAAGAAGGACTCCTAGCAATAGTGGAGAGGGTGCCCGAATTGGCCTTCTCCTGTAATCAGATTGGTGACTACCCTAATTGTCATCAGAAAACCTTCATCCAGTAACTGACAGAAGCAGATGTAGAGATCCACAGCTAAACACTGGGCTTAGTTCTGGTAGTCCAGTTGGAGAGAAGGAGGAGGGATTGTATGAACAAGGGAAGGGGGAGGATGAAGATCATGATGGGGAAACCCACAGAGACNGCTGACCAGAGCTCTTGGGAGCTCACGGACTCTAGACTGACAGCTAGGGAGCCTGCATGGGATGACAGTAGTGTAGCTTGGCCTGTTTGTGGGGCTCCTAGCAGTGGGATCAGGATATGTCCCTGGCACATGAGCTGGCTTTTTGGAACCTATTCCCTATGGTGACATGT
>LZPO01108076.1:108922-132768 GCA_001675575.1 Neotoma lepida | reverse complement strand
CAGAAGAGTCAGGTGAACATCCAACAACACAGCTCTCCCATTTCAATGTCACAACAGACATTACTAATGGTTTAGGACACTCAGAGCTTTCAGTACAGTTCTTCAGACAGACACAATCAAACCATAAAAGTGGAGAAGCTAGATGAGAGCCATTTCCTTTCACTAAGCTAAGAAAAAGTTTGTGGGCCAAATCCTCAACCCGGAGATGATCCGAGCTCAAATTNGCTTCCAATTGCTTTGCTCCAAGCTGAANTGGAATTTCAAAAAGCTTTGCAAAGAGAAAATTATATTCTTGGGACAAAACCGAGTAATTGTCCTAAGAGAAGATTCTATTTTCTCATTCTTATCCAAATAAGAACAGGCATTGGGTGTTTAAAGGAACACTCAGAAAATGTATATAAATCCATTGAATNATTCCATGTCTGAGACCTTGAACTGAAGGAAAACAGTGATACCTGGGATTCTTTGAAAGTCTAAGGTGGTCATTGTGACAGCATATATAGCATTAATAACAATAATCAAATGGGGGCTGGAGAGATAACTCGGTGGTTAAAAGTGCTTGCTGCTCCTCCAGAGTACCTGAGTTCAGTTCCCAGCATCCACATTTGGATCTGTAACTCCAGATCCAAGGGGTCTGATTCTGGTCTCCAAAAGTACCTGCACTCGTGTATACATATGTATATAGACACATACACATATTTAAAAATAGGTCTTTCCAAAATTATTTTAACAATCAAAATACTCAGCGATAAGAAAAGAGATAAACTAATACAGCCACTGAATCACTTTTTAACTGTGTGTGTGTGTGTGCATGTGTGTGCATGTGTGTGTGTGCATGTGTGTGTGTGTGTTCCTGTGTGTGGTGTGTGTAGGCACATGTGAGAGTGCATGAGTGGTGTGTGTGTGTGTATGTGTGTAAGCAGATGTGAGGGTGTATATGCATGGTGCATGAGTATGTATGTGCGTAGGCGCATCTGAGGGTGCATTGCATGGTGCATGTGTGGGGTGTGTGCATAGGCACATGTGAGGGTACATAGTACATGTGTTTTGTGTAGGCACATGTGAGGGTNCATGTGTATGTGTGGGGTATATGTGTGTGTAGGCACGTGTAATGGTGCATGTGTGTGTGCATGAGCGTGGAGGCCACAGGTTGATGTTGCATGTCTTCCTGATCACTCTCCACTTTACTTAACAAGGCAGGGTCCCTCAGTCAACTCCCANCGTAATCAGTTCCACTGGTCTAACTAGCCAGCTTGACTAGGGTATCCCTCATCGCCTTTTCCTGATTGTTGGAACTGGAGGTGGGCAGCCGTGCCTGCATGGCTTTCACATGAGAACCAAGGACCCAAACCCCACTCCTCATGCCTGTGCAGGAATTATTTTGTTGAAGGAGTCATCTCACCTGCCCCTCTCCAGTGGGTTTATGCAGCAACTGAAGTAAACNTTAGAGATGTATGCATTACAGATAAATGCAAAATATTTGAAGGACATAAACATATTTACAACTGTCATGTTCAGGTGGTCAGATTGGGAGGGAATATTCATTCCTTCAATACTGATGTTTCATAATAATGTGTGATCACTTTTCATTAAAATTGCTCCTGAGCTGTAACACATACAGAAAATGCTCAGATCACAAGCAAAAAACTCAATGAATTTTAATAATATTAATGCATCTTAGTGTTCCAGACCAAAATATACAGCAACTTTCTTTTGCCAATCTTGTTTTGAATTTTATGACAGAAAAAAAGTTTAACCACTTTTACTCTCTTGGCTTCTTATTGTCCATATAGTGATTCCAAGACCCATCCATGTGGTTGCATTTAGCTCTAATAGATACTTGCAATTGCTGTATAGTACTCCATCTCATGATGCNAACACTATTTTGACAGATGGATTTTTCCATTTCTGGCTTTTTCNGATTGCGTATTGCTACAGATGTTCTTATACATGGCTGCCAATGAACATGTGAAGGCCCCAATGGTGGTTTATACCCTGGAGTACATATCTTATTCACAGGGCAGAAACTTCATCAATAGAAAAATAAACAAAAGCTTTAAAAATAACATGTAAAATACTGATTGCCAATATTCAAGAAATTCTTATCAAGATAAAGGGTGATATATTATATGTAATTTCATGAAAAAAAAGATTAAACTTTTTAAAAGTAAATATAGAAAACATAAATAAAAGCAACAGCTTCNGCCTATGGAAGCTCGTGCCTATACTCTCCATCCTTGAGTGTCTGAGGCAAGAGTTTGAGGAAAATCTAGAGCTACAGAGTGAGTTACAGGTCAGCCTAGGATACAGAGTGAGCCTATCTCAAAGGAAACACAGGGCAAGGGAAGACAAGAAAAGAAGGAAAAAAGGGAGGTAGGGAGGAAGGGAATGAGGGAGGGAGGGAGGGAACACAGGAGGGAGGGAGGGAAGGAAAAAGAAAAAGAAAGAAAACCAGCTAAAGCAAAGCAATCAAAAACAGAAATCTTACCACAAATAAGGCAGACACTTCTCTCCTGCTTTTTGCTTTTCCGCTCACCAACACCACTTAGAGTAACTACTGACTCACTGTGCTCCCAGGCAATATCAATATTTTGAAAGCAGTTTGCTGACAGGTGTCAGGGGTACAGGGCTGCCTTGCGATCTGTTCTGAAGAATTTCTTGTTAACCCTCTTTTTTCTCCCCCATCTCTAGCATGGCAGTTGATAGCTTCAGGATTTATTTGTGTTTACATGATTGTTTATGAAGTCCTTTATCTCCCCCACCCCCAATTTTTTGCTCCTGGCATATTCTTCTGCAACAGAGTACACTGGGATATGAAAAGGCACCAGGACAGAGACACGGGTGATTCTTTGGGTGTGAACTATAGCATGGATTTTCTGGTCTATAAACTTCAATAAAGCCATTTGTGATGGGGTGCTCTAATAATCCCTTTCTGGATGGGTTGTTCATATTTCATACACAGTAAATAGCAGCTATCACCATCATAATAATTATCATCTTCATCATCATCATCACTACCACCACTATCATCATCATTATCACCATCACCATGACCATCTTCATACTCACCATCATCATCACCATGACCATCTTCATACTCACCATCATCATCACCATGACCATCTTCATACTCACCATCATCATCACCATGACCATCACCTTAATTGTCATTACTATCACTACCCTCATTGCCATCATCATCATCTTCTTCTTCGCTGTTTTCTCCTCTTCCATCTCCTCCTCTTTATCATTCTTCTTTATGGTTATCATCTTCTTTATCGCCATCATCATCGTCATCATCATCATCATCATCATCATCATGCCCACTGAGAAATAGCATCAACTTGATTTCAGTGAGCCCAGTTTCTCTCTTCTGGAAAACAAACTACCTCAGCATCTTTGATCTCCAAAATGGTACCTGATGGCAATATAAATGTGGACTTGAGGAGGAGAGGGGTGACAAAATCTCTGGAGTGTTCACAGCCTTGAAGTCTGTTGAGCAGACAGAACTCCAGGGATCCTTGCCTCCCAATCAAAGGCTTTCCCACACACCTTCAGGCATCAAAATTCACCTGCTATCTGAAAGTGGTGGTAGACACCTGTAATTCCGGCACTGGGGAAGCTGATGCAGGAGGACTTTCGGTTTGAAGCCAGCCCGGACTACAAAGGGAGAGCCTGTCTCAAAAACTTACACAAGCAATAAGAACCTCTGCTGCTTGAGTTTGACTTTTCACACTAGGTCAGATTCCTTTACTTTATATATTTCTTCCTTCCTTCCCTGCTCACCAGGAATTTTATCTTAGCCCCAGGGTGTAAACTGAGGGTTAAAAAATAACACAGGTTTCAGGTCCTGTAGTGGATGATACCCAGCGNACAACTGAGNACCTGAGCAAGCTTGCACACAGTCCCATGTGTGCATGTACATCCAGAATTCAGTATTTGGGGGGTAACTTTCTATTGTGATCATTTCCATACCTGATCCCTGCTGTTCAACACATCATCTCTATTTGGTTTGTTACCCTTCAGTGTTGTCTAAAGGAGCAAGTGAGATGTAATGGAAGGCGATAAAAGGAGAATGGNGGGAGGGAGGAGGAGGGGGAAGACAAATGACCTCTTGCAGCTTCCCATGTCATTTCACTTGCTCACTCCTCTATGAAATCTGTCACTCCCTTCCCCCTAGAAACCTGCCATGGTTACACATCTGTCTCNCCTGGGAGGTCACTGGAGGCTTTATATCCCCTGTGTCTTCACAGAGCTGTTCTGTAATAGCATCATCAATAAATTCTTGCTGAATGGAAGCTTTGTAACTTAGAAATATTACCAGGTGTCACCAGAGAAGGATACACCGGAAGGGGTTCTTGAAAGATGTAAGATGAAGGAAGAAAGCTGTGGCTGCTATTGCCTTGATTCTGCAGAGAAACTTGGGAGAGGGAAGAAGAGCAGAGCTGAAGCCTGGGTAAAAACAATGGAGCCAAGGGGAGGTTGAGGAGGAAATTCCACAGACAGACTTAGCTTCTTGCACTCCATCATATTCCTTTACCTTTTACATTCATTCACTCATTCTTCCTTCCAAAGATGCTCCCCAGGAATTTATTCTGTTTCCACTCCATATTATAAATTATAAATGGGGTGTCAGAAGATAACACAAGATCTAGGTTCTGGAGATGAAAATGAGAGATGAGAAAAAGTCAGAGAGATGTCGTGAGGTTCTAGGCTTAGGTAGTTCNGTGGCAGNNTGGCACCTTTACCTCTTTTCTGCTGAGAAGGTACAGGACAGTGGATGAGTGAAGATCTCTCAGAGGAACAGAGGAAGGGACATGGCTAAGTGACCACCAGCGTGTCCTTCACCTGTAGGTCAGAGACCATGCTGGACCTTCTGCATGCCATGTCTCCCTATACCTTACAATATGTTTCCATGGAGAAAGCAAGGAAGAAGACGGGGGGGGGCAGTTGAGTGTAAATAAAACACAGGAAGAAATCCTCCACTCTCAGGATCATGAGTGTCACCTGGTTCCCACTGTTTTGGGGATAGTTACTAATTTGTTCACAGTNGTTTACTAACTCCTTACTCTGAAAAGTACTGTTGATGCAATGCTGACGGGGAAGTACCTTCAATCTCTGCTCTTCAGAGAGTTTATAAGAGGGGACAGAAATATTCAGAACCTCCCTGTCTGTGGGGAACAAAGGTGAAAATGGCACAGGAGACAGTGGGGCTTCCATATGCTTCTTTAGAGAAAATAGACCTTAATAGGCTTTATTTGAACATGATTAGGTTTACAATAAAGTCCAGTGGGAAGTAGACACTTCCCATCTGTGGTGCTTTGAATGAGAATGGCCCTCATAGGCTCATGTTTTAATGCTTGATTCCTAGTTGATGGAATTGTTTGGGAAGGACTAGGAGGTGTGGCCTTGTTGGAAGAAATGTGTCACTGGGGAGTGGGCTTTGAGGTTTCATAAGCTCATATCACTCCAGTTAGCATTCTCTCCCTTAACACACACATTCTCTGTCCTTCCTTCCTCCCTCTCTGGCTCACTCACTCTCTCAGTCTTTTGCTCTGCCTCATGACTGTTCTCTCAACAAGTAAGCTCTCAGATACCACTCTAGCCCCATCCTGCCTGCCTGCTATAGGGTTCCTACTATCCCTGGGAACCATGAGTTCCAAATTAAATGCTTTCTGTAAGTATCCTTTGTAAGACGAAATTCTAAACAGCCTTATTAATAAACACACAGAACAAGAAATAAGGGTGAAAATCTGACAGAGATCAGAGGAATTAGGAGCAAGACACCAGCTAGCCTCACCTCACCAACGCTGTCGCTGTTTCCAAAGCGCGAAGCGAAGAGAAGAGAGCAACTTCCTGTCTGACCTGGCTTTTTGTGCCTGTCCATTCTGTTAACTCATTTTCTGTCTTCACCAAGCTACATCACTTCCTGTCTGTCTGCATGGACCTCCAGAACTCTAAGGCTGATGCTGGGATTAAAGGCGTGTGCCACCACCTCCTTTTGCTAGTTCCCAATGTGACCTTGGAGTCACAGAGAACCAAACGGATTAAGGGCGTGTGCTAATTTACATGACTATTGTTTTTACTACTAGTGGCTGGCTGCCCCGTTTTTCCTCCGATCCTCAGATAAATTTTATTGGGGGACACAGATAAAATATCACCACAATCCTTTGTCATAGTGTCTTTTCACAGCAACAGAAAAAGACACCATCTTACAGAACCACAGCCTTCCTTGTTTTTAATACCCTCTACTACAGTGGCACATTTGTTAGAACTGAAGGATCGATAGTGACAGGCCACTATCACCCAAGTCCATTGCTTACAATAGAGACCACCATGGGTGGTGTGCATTGTATTGGTCTCAACAATAATCCGTATATCTCCTAGGACTGTGCATATCTCATAAGAATGTACAGGGGTAATGTAGGGGGAGCAACTCTCCAACAAAGGCATACACAGTAGGAGATGAATAAGGAAGTGTATTTGTTACTTGTTTTGTTACTATGAGGGAAATACGTGACAAAAGCAGCTTGAAGAGGGAAGGGTTTGTTTTGTTTCAAGGGCACAGTCACTATGATGGGAAGACAAGGCAGCAGACTCATGAGGCAGCCGGACACTTTGCATCCGCAATTGGGAAGCAAATCGCAGAGCCATGAACACAGGGTCACAACTCATGTTCTCCTTCGTGTTTAGCCCAGGACCCTAATCCGTAGGATGCAGCCGTTCACATTCAGAAAGGGTCTTCTCAGTTCAGTTAACCTAATAGGTTAGGTTAATTGAGATAATCGCTCACAGACATGTCCAGAGATTTGTTTCTTCAGTCACTCTAGATATTGTCAGGCTGATAATCAATATTAAGCATCATAGGGAGGAAAGAGCATTTTAGGAAGGAGTGAGAGCAAGTCCTGTGTTTGTAGGGAAGGGGTAGATATGAGTGTCTGCTAAGAAAATCAGTGGACATGAAGTGGAGAGGGGCCAGACGGGAGAAGAGGCCAGTGGGAAGATTGGAATCAAACCAAATAGGCCTTGGTGAGGCTCTTAAGGGGTTTCAAGACAGAACCCACTGGAGGGAGTGAATCACAGTCAGTGAGGTCAAATACGAACTTTCTTAGTAACTCTGATTCACACAGATGAAGCCTGCAGGGGCCTCCCCCTCTAGACCGCAACCTGCCCCTCTGCAGCCAATGGTTAGGTGCCCCAGTAGGTCACCACAGCCAAGACATTACCCCGTCTCCTAGTTCTTTCCAGTCTGATGTCATCTTTCCAAAGACTGGCAGCAGTTGCAAGAAAACTGTTTCAGATAGCTATTAATATTTTAACATGCTTTTAAGAAAATTTGGCCTTTTGTCGAGTCGGTCTCCAAGCAGACATATATCACAGTGCATGATAGACATTACACTTAGCCCTGTTTGGTGGGTGGGGGAAGCTGCCTTGTTTGGATTCATTTTTTAACATCTATTATTAAAAAATCTTGCTGGTGTGTGTTTGCTCCTGTGGTTCCTGAGTTACTTTGCTCTGTGCACCTCCCCATGAGGAGCAGTGTGGAGCCAATTCTGTGACCAGGGCTTTCTGAGATGACCACTTTCTAAACAACAACAACAAAGCCACCCAGAATCCAGAAGGTGAACAAAATATCTCAGTGAAAAGGAAATGATAGACTGGAAATGGTTTTGCACCTGGGGTAGGGGATNAATGGTCTCTTTCCACCAGTTTGGAGGTCCAGGCATAGAAGGCCACTGGGATAACATGCCACTGAGGGTACTTAGCGTAAGAGGCAAGACAAGGACAGTTTTAGGGAAAGGCAGTTCTGGCAGACGGACAGCAAGTGAGATGCTTCTAAGATTGAGAAGAGAGGGCTCGGTGTGTTTGTGGAACAGGAAGGAGTCTGGTGCGGCTAGAGGGTNTTGTGGGAGGAAGAAGTGGTAAAGACATCCAGGACTGGCTCATAAGACACAGGTTGGGTGGCTAGAAAGTGATATTTTTCTGAGAACACACATATGTGCATGTAGAAGCCAAAGGACAACCTTGATTATAGCTCCTTTGGAGCCAACCAGCCAGTTTGTTCTTTGAGGCAGGGTCTCTCATTGGCCTGAATTTCACCAACTAGACTAGGCTTGCTGGCCAGTGAGCCCCAGGGATCTGCCTGTCTCCATCTTCCCAGTGCTGGGATCATATGTACATGCCATCGTATTTGGCTTTGTATGCATCAGTTCTGGAGGGGAAACATAGGTCCTCATGTTTGCAAAGCAAGCACTTGACCCACCGGGCTATCACCTCAGCCTTTGCCTCCTACTTTGAAGCACTCGTTACAGAGGCCTTAATCCAAAGGACAGGTGATACCATGGCACTCTAGTCAACTATTCAATCTGATGACATACCTCCAGTTAACCCTACCAAGACACCAAAATCTGAGAATAATGTGAATTTAATTAGATTCTCCAAACCAAGCTTCAGACAAAAGCAGAAACTCTAGCTCAGATTCTCCAGCAAGCACCCCCAAGGGAGTGCACCACCCTNTACAGAGTAGAACACCCACCCAGCTGAGCCCTGCCTGAATTCTTAACCACAAGATTAGATTTGCAATAAAAGCATGGCTATTTTAAGCCATGGTGATGGATAGAGTGATGGGAAGCCACTGAAGGGGTGACAAGAATGTGTGGTGTGGTGACTTTGCTGAAGACAGAAAACCGTGGCCACTCTAGAGTGAAGTGTGGCNAGGGAGGGCAGAGGGAAGGTACAAGACAGGAGACTCACTTCAGAGCTTAGTTTACCACCCAAGCAAATGAGTGAGGGAAAAGTGGGGCGAAGGGAGGAGAAGACTTGGTATTTGCTTTGACAGAACTCTATGCTGGGTTCAATGGCAGATGTTCAAGTAGCAGAAATGGAGGCTAAACCCTTGGGCCAGGAGATCTGGGGGAGTCAGGACCTTTCAGGACCTTTGATAGCACACCGGCCCTGTTTCAGCTCTGCTCCTTACAGATGCTCAAATATCCAGGGAGGATAGACGCATTGCTGCCTTCGAGCAAGCTGACGTATGAACAAGACAAGATGGAGGCAGGGCTTCTGTGTGTCTAGAAATCACATAGCCAGAGGACCTCCCCCCACACAGAGCACCTCATACCTCGAGTGCCAAAGAAGAGAAAAGTAACTAATCCAGCTGGTCAGGAAGAAGCACAGAGCCTAAGTAGAAAGGGTCCCCGTTCTCTCTGTCAACAGATAATCTAGCTCATTCCAAAGAAGGGCTCAAAACCACAGGAGTCAGCAATGTTAGTTCCATCCCCACCATTTAGAAAGTCAAAATACCACTCTTTTCCTTTGTGGAAATTTCCCAAATACACTCTTGCCAGGTGGACCCCTGGGGAAAGAAACTTCCAGAAGAGTCACCCTATACCTCCTGATACTGACCCAGTAAAAAGTCAAGTGGCTGAGTCTGGTTCCTCTCGTATCAGCATTTTGTTTGGTCTTTGGTTGAGTCACTCCTGTGCCATTTTCCAGTGGGTAGCAGTAAGTTAGCAGATCCAGGAGGTCAGGAGAGGTCGAGGGTGGTGGAAGCCAGCACTGAGCAGCTGGTAGCCTGGCATCTGCAGGATTTCACTTCCCTTTTGTAGTTATTGCTTCACTGGGGCTGAGGCTTGGGGTCTCAAAACTCTGTTCTCNGAGAAAGGATTGGTGATTGGAGATGAGTCAGGTGAGTGTCACTGCAGCCAGGCTCAGCACCGTCATTGAGAGCAGGAATGTTTGAGAGAACNGGGACCCTTTCTACTTAGGCTCTGTGCTTCTTCCTGACCAGCTGNATTAGTTACTTTTCTCTTCTCTGTGACAAAATGTCTGACCAAAGCAACNNAAGGAAGGAAGGAATGGTTTATTCTGGCTCACACTGATGATGTCCATCATGGTGGGGAAGGCATGGCATCAGGGGTTTGAGGCAGCTGGTCACATGGCATCCACTGCCATGAAGCAGAGAATGACGATTGCCGGTGCTCAGCTCACTTTCTCCTTTTTATATACTGGAGGATGTGTTAAAAGCACGTGGAATGGTGCTGCCTACACTTAAAGGCGGTCTTCCCCCCTCAATTAACTTAATCTGGAAAAATCAAACCCCCCACAGACACACCCAGAGAGGCTGCTTCTTTACGGTTCTAGATCCTCTCAAGTTGACAGTATTAGCCACCACATCATCTATCTGCCCAAACATGAGGGAGGAGCTATGCTATGGTTTCTTCAAAATTCCACCTGCTCAAACTCTGAGGTTTTAGATGATTGGGATTCCTGGGGTTTAATATTGTGAAGCAGAAAACCCATTTTTCTGAGCCCTGTCTGGTTCCCTTGCCTGAAAACTGAGTTTTACAATAAAAGCATGGTTGTTTGAAGCCGTGATGATGGATAAAGAAAATAGAGGAGAAGCCATGGGGAGCTTGAAGCAGAAAAAATTAAAAGGAACTATTTGCAAACAGACCCACAAGCTAACAACTCAGGAGTCCATATCTTTTCCCTTAGAATTTGGGAAGTTGGAGCATCTTCCTGTCTTCAAAGAGATCATAACTAGTTTTCCGGGTACAAGAATGTTTGTCTGAACGTAGAAATCAGAGTGGTGGGGTGGGGAAATGGGGATTCTGGGATAAGTCTGACTGAGAATCCCAGGCAGGGGAATTGAAATGTGAGCTCCACACTCAGGGACCTTGTCTGTGTTGTAATCCAGCCCCTGGCACACGGAGAATNATCCAGAAATCCTTGCTGGATGAGTTTATGGACACATCTTGCAGTTTAGCTGTGAGAGAGTAAGCAGAATTCACAAGGTCTCTTTGCTCTTGCCTCATGTGGGTAGGAGTGAATGAAGGTCAGATAACTCATCTGTCCAACAACTACTCCTGAGCAATTCTATGTAACCAACCCTCTCCCAAGGGCTTGACCACACCAGAGCAAAAAAGTACAAGAAACACCCTCCCCCACAGAGATGGCTTTTAGTAGGACAACAAGCTAACAACCAAACCCCAGCATGTATAGAGAAAGCTAGCTGTCACATGAAGACATGAACACAGGAGGGGAGATCAGAAGTCANAGATGGGGAGGTCGAAGAAGGTCCAACTAAGAAACTGACATTTGAGCAGACTAAAGGTATAGAGCTGTGGGCATCAGAGGGAATAGTACATGCAACGATCCTGAGGCAGGCACTTAAAAGGCATGCTCGAACAGGGAAACCCTGTCTCTAAAAACCAANCAAACAAACAAAAAAGGCATGTTCAACANATATGCTAGTTACTACCTACAGTGAGGTTAGTGAGAGTAAAACTGAAAATGAGACCAAAGGCTAGCAAGTCCACGTTGCTGAGGACATGAAAGTCATTTGGAAAAGGACTTTGATGTTTACTCTGAAAATGGGTATAATGGTTCTAGGAATGTGTGAGGGACATAGCAGGCACTTCACAAATAATTCTGAGCAAGGTTACCTTGTGTATCCACCATTCCCAAAATACTGCTCTTGGGGGAGGGAGTGGTTCTGTGACTCTGGAACAGGAGTTCTAAAAATGTTTTGGATCTGATCTTGATGTGTAGCATGGAGTACTGTCACCTCTTGCTCCTAATTAGCTCGGCATTACCTCCTTTGATGATGGTTCCAGGGCCTCGAGTACTCAGATGTGGCCTGTGCAGGAGCTTCAGAGAGATGTAAGAGCTTGCTCCAGACAGGAGGGAAAGCATTCCAGCCAGTTCCCAGCCTGGAGGATTCTCAGGCTCCAGAGCCAAAGAAAGAGCCTGTCTTCCTGCCTGATGAGACACCAGGAGGCACTGGCAAGCTGAGAAGCCTCCAGGTTCTGTGCAGGCCTGCAGAGCCCCACTCAGCTTGGCCCTTTCTGCGTTGGCCACTGTTGGTCAGAGTGTGTGATGGCACAGAAACCATGGATGTGTTTGTCCTTGCATCTAGCCTCTGCCAAGGCCTGGAACACAGAAGCACAATGGGAGGAACCTGGTTTTACAAAGGCCTGGTAGAGGCAGAGCAAAGGAAGTACCAAGTGTGGCTTATGAAGGGTCTTTATGCCTGAGGGGCTATGGTTTACCAGGGCTGTGCCAGCTAGGATGGAAGCCAGCAGGAATATGGGGCTATTCCTGTGCATGTCTGAATGAACTAACATTGAATGGCTATACTGAGCAAGGGCCAAGGACTCAGCTGTCACCTGTGGCTTCATCTTGGATGTTCCCTTTGTAATGGATGTTTCACTGAATGGCTCTGTGTGTGTATGTGTGCATGTGTGTGTGTGTGTGTGTGTGTGTGTGTGTCCCTAGAGCCTCCTGGCATCCCTGAAGAATTGTCGTTTGACAGATAAGGAAGATGGGAACAGGGAATTGAGACTTGGGTGTCATGGTCAGGAAGTTCTTTTCTGGGGCACTTGAAGTAGCTCCAGCACTTGGGCAGAGAGAAGTTATCAACTTCCAAAGATCACAGAGAAAATAGAAAGCCATCGTGGGAGTAGGAGACAGGTGACAGCACTTCCGTGTAAGGATCCTGACTTTCAGGGACATGTGCTCACAGCAAGCTCCACTTTTTATCACAGTGGCTTAGACACAGAGAGGCGCCGGTCCTCCAGTGAGTCCAGTGCATACAACCAGAAGACCCATGGGCTCGGATGTGCAATGACACTGCACGGCATCTCCTCACTCAGGGACCACTGGGGAGGCAGGCAAGCTGGAGCACATAACAGTGACAACAAAAGTAATACTCACTAATAGGGAAAAGATACTTAGACATCACACAAATGCTTCTGTCCTTTCAAACAAGCAAGGCATGCCGTCACTCTTTCCCAGGAGGGCTTCAGAGCAACCCCACTTCATGCAAGAGGAGACTAAGCAGGCAGCTCCAGGGCTAGAAGGTAGCCAGCCAAGCAGGGAACTAGGAGAGTGTCATGGTTTTCTTTCTGTGCCCCTGCATGAGAACTTTCTCTAGTCTCCACCTCATCTGTGTAAAACAGTCTGTGAGGCTGTCCTGGGCTTACATTCAGGCAAGAAGAAAATTGAAATAATTGAAATAACTCAGGTTTCTCCTTTTTTTTAAATATCAGTGATAAGATCTGTACTCATATTCTTGGCATGTTTTGAGCAGATATTCTCTTTTGAGCAGATTTTCCACCATTTTTCTCTTCTTTCTTCTTCTCTTTCTGTCTTTCTCTCTCTCCCTTTCTTCTCTCATTTCTTTTTCTCTGTTTTGCACCACATCAGTTTCCACAAACCAGTAGTATCCCCTCCCCTTCACTTCTCATATGGGTTTATAGTTATTAATATTAAAATGCCTGCTCTGTTGGAGGAGAGGAGATGATGTGGTGCCTGTGTGCCAGGCAGGGGCTAAAGTCACATTTCACATCCTTTTGAATCCCAGTAGAAATCCTGTGAGACAGGTATCGCCTTCTGCCTAGCTAAGACATTGAGGTGCAGAGAGGGACAGTCTTCTCCCAAGTGACAGAGCCTGGTAGTAGTCCATCTGGGATTCATGTGGCAGAGTAGCTGGTCCTGGGACCAGAGCTCTTTCTATTGGACCAAGCACCTTTTGCTTTTAACATAATTTCTTTGTAAAATTTCTCTCACATGTCCCTACATCTCAAAGTTGTGGCTTCTTTCCCACCTTGAACTTGGAGGCTGGGTATCCACAGAGGGCTGAAAATGAGGTGCNCAAGACCTCTTTATGGGATAAAATTTGTATTTAATACTCCCCCAAGTTTGAATATACATGCTTTGAAGGCTGTTGTCTGGGGAATGAACTACTGAGCTAGCTTGGGGGTGACTTATGCTNCACTAATCTGAGTTAAAGAAGTCACAGCCACAATTCTAAAATTCCAGAAAGTTCCCTGGCCAAATACACTGCGGTTGGGACGCATTTCCTCTTTAGAAGAGAAGAAGCAGAAGACTGGTGAAGTGACTCAGTGGGCAGAGGAGATTCCTGTGCCTGGCAACCTGAATTTGATCTCCAGAATCCACATAAAGGTGTAAAGAGAGAACCACAAAGCTGTNCTCTGACCTCCACATGTGCAGGCCATGGCACATATGTTCTCACACACACACACATCATGTTTACACTATACAATAATAATATTTTAAAAACCCAGAAATATTTTGTGCTGTTTTGACCAGCACAAAAGCCTACATCATTTTTGAGAGTTGGTGCAATATGAAGATATGGGCTTAGAAGGGAAAGGTATCTGCCTCCAAGCCTGATGAACTGAGTCTGATCCCTATGACCCACATGGTAGAAAGAGGCAACCCTCACAAGTCACCCTGTGACCTCCACATGGCATGTGTGTGCATGCATGTGTACACATAAACAAATAAACAAACAGACAAATGGGGGAAATGTGAGGCCTTATAAAAAAAAACAAAACAAAACAGGAAACCATACTATTAGCTACTCAGATTAACAAAAGCTAAAACTTCCTATTAGCCAAAGTTTCTTTCTCTAATCTTTGTAGCATTTTAAAAATCTATTTCCTGACCTTCTAAAGATGCAAAATGTAATATTTTGTTAGCGTGGGTTTGAATGTTTACTTTCATATTATTAAGTATTTTAAGTACGAATACGATGCATTTGCCTCACACAGGAAATCACNAAATTACACACTCATACTCAGAGGTCCGTACGAGTACATACTTCATTCTTCCCACAACAGCAGGAAAGCCGCCCAAATTAGCAGTGTCACTCTGTTCCTCCTCTGCCAGCTTTCACCTTGAGGAAGTGGGGAGGAATGAAGGGAGATGGAACATGGCCTCATCTCTTCCCACATCCTCACTGTCACCATAGGAGGCTTCCTACTGCAACAAAGCAACTCGAGGAAGACAGGGCCCAAGAGGACTCCATGGTCACTTATGTCTCGGAACACAGCCATCTTCCTGCTGTGCTCAGAGCACCTTCTGTTTTGACTAGAATTCCGGAAGCACAGGGCTGTCTGCNCCTTTGCTTCTGCAGCCACAATGGATACAACAGCTTACCTCATGCTTGCTAGGTTCCTGAGTGTTGAAGGCCCTTACTACAGGATCCAGGGTGGTGGAGAACCTCCACACAGAAGGTGCCAGCTGTTTTGGGAGAGAGAAAGCAATGGAAAACTATCTTAGCTCTTAAAGCTTCCAGCAGGAAGTAACACCCTTCCCTGTTCCAGTTTCCCTGATCATGGCACATTGCACATTAGCAACATCTCACTCCAGAGAAAGGGAAGGTGCAATGCCAGGGTATGTCTAAGCGACAAGGAAACACAAATATATGTGAAAATCTGTATTTGTTTGTTCTTCTTATTACTAGAAAATCACTANTAGAGAAACAGAGAAAGAGCAGAGTTTATCCAGGTGAGACTGGTTGACTGAGGAAGTGAGTGCAGACAATGAGATCCGTCTTTACAGGTGCTAACCTTGTCTACAATCCTCACCTCTGCCTACACTGCCCATGCCTTTGGTGTCTCAAGATTCTGCCCTGTGGGTTTTGGGATTTTTTTNTTGATTTTGGATAGTTCTTTCACAGCCAGATGTGTTTTACCCATATCTTGAGTTTAGCAACTCCTGACACAACTCCTTCCCAGGCTCAGGAAAAGCTTGACATCTCTCAGAAGCAAACCTGCTAAGCCATGGGTATTCTCTGCAAAAGTCAGACAAAAAGCAGTTTTCTGAAGGAAAGGCATGTGACAAAACCTATCTTAAGTGGCTTTGTAGAGGAGAAGCGATCTGAGGATGAAGTATCCCTGTGTGCAAGTGTACGGTGGTTATAATGCTGATGGAATAGGTCAGGCCGCTGGTGGAATGGCCNTTAGATCAAAAGCAGGTCAGAGCAGCTCATTCTAATGAGTTCTTAACCCCAGGCCAAGTGCCATTTGAGAAAGCTGTCATTGGATAGAAAGGTATATGTTTTAAATACAGACCCTGTCAAAGATTCCATAGTTATGTAAGAAAGGTCCCTCTAGTATGANAACGATAATTTACTCTGAGAATCACAGAATTATTTTTCTTCTTTCAGGCTTCAAAGTTGGTATGTAGAAAGGATGGCCTTAAATGTCTGATCATCCTGCCTCTACTTCCTGAGAACTGGGATTGCAGGCATATGCCACCACATACGGTTTTCACAGTACAGGAGATCAAATCCAGACCTTGTGNGTGCTAGGCAAGTACTCTACCAACGGAGCTACACCTAGTTCCTACAGGATCACCTTGAAGATAAGGAATTAAAACCATTTGGGTCCCAGCCAATACATTCTAGATCAACCAGCTCCAAATCAGCACCAAGCTGAAGTTAGGTGGGCTGCTTAGTTTCTGTTAACTCGACACAAACTCAGGAAGTGGGAACCTCAGCTGAGGAATCACTTCCATCAGACTGGCCTGTGGGTATGTCTGTGGTGGCATTTTCTTGAGTAATGGCTATGGGTGAGGCCACCCCTGAGCAGATGGTCCTGGGGTGTGTAAGAAAGCAATCTAAGCAAGCTAGTAAGCAGTGCTCCTCCATGGCCTCTGTTTTAGTTCCTGCCTTCGGGTTCTGGGCTCCCCTTGGGATGCTTTATAAAGTATGGGCTGAAACAAACCTTTTTCTCCCCCTAGTTTCTTTGGATCAGTGTTTTATCACAGCAGCAGAAAGCAAAGCAGAATANCAGGTCACCCACACCACTNCCAAACCAAACAAACTCCCTGGAGAGTTGGGAGGGTTCAGTAAGAGTAAGAGAGAAATGAGGTCTCCTGGTCTTAACACATAAGGAAGACATCACCCCCACTGTCAATCACTCCTTTAACAGTATTTCCTCAGTTCTAGCTATGTCCCGGGCTCCGTGTCNGCTCCAGATGTGGAGAACATTAATCCTGATATCCCTGTATTCAAGGACTCCCCTTTCTAGTAATTAATCAAGTAATTCCAGCAATTAATCAAACGATTCATCATGTAAACACACAGAGCAATGTGAAGTTGCAGCTGCTAAATATGCTGCAAAGAAGAATCCTGGGGAGCTATAAGAGGGCGATGCAGGGCCTCCCCTGACAAGAGGATGGGGCATAATGGGGAAAGAACAAGGCAGACTCCCCAGGAAAAAGGACCACTTAGATCGGAACTTTCATTANGTTAAAAAAACTCACTGGGTGGCCATGAAGCTGGGGCAATCTCAGCACCTCTGGGTCCCAGATAAACAATCCAAAGCCCACTCAATGCAGGCAGGTGAACAAAACTGAAGCTTAACCAGTCAGAGACCATTAACCTCCTGCTCTTAGCCTCTAACTAGACATGTGTTTTTAGCAACGAGAAACCATCAACAAATCTCTAACAAGGAAGTTCCCAGCTTAGGCAATCAATTATTTTCTTTGTCTTGTCCCCCATGAGGATCTTATAAAGGTTTCCCCACCACACCCCATCAGTGGCATATAGGGGTGTGTGTGTGTGTGTGTGTGTGTGTGTGTGTGTGTGTGTGGTCTGCTGACGAAGTAGCTGAATGTTCAAGTAAACTCATTAAAATTTTAATGTGCTCAACTTTACCTTTTAGCAAGTGTGTATACAGAAGGGTTTAAACAGTTTCCCCCTTCATTGTACATATGCAATAGCTCANCCTCCTCAAGAGGCACCAGGGGAGATACCACAGGTGGGGCCTCCTGCTTAAGGATTCTCTTTGTGGGTAATTATATCAGGACTTGGATACTCTCAGAGTGGAATAGACACATTGTTNCTGGGAAATGATAGGAGGAGGCTGTTCGTGCAACCTGCCAACTTTTCTAAATGACCCAGTGATGGAAACAATGTCCCCCTTCGGGACCCTTCCTGACACGTTTGATCTGTATCTAGGACTTCATGTCCTCAATAGATTCAACCACAAGCTCTCTGTGCTCCCCATGGAGCACATTCTTCCTTCCCTTGGTCCCAATTTCAGCAGATGGCATTGCCTGCCACCCACCCAGCCACCTGGGACATCTTCTGAATGTCTCTCTGACCAGTTACCAAGTACAGGAGGCAGTGACCAGAAGTGCATTGCAGACAGTGTCACCATTCAAGAGTCAAGCCTTTAATGCTCATCATGCCTCTTGCATGTTTGCTGGTGTATCCTCCTTAAGTTCCAGTCTTTCTAAACAGTCCTCTACACAGCTAAGGTCATTTGGCAAAAGTCACATCAGCGGCTCCAGTCCTCAAAACCTGCCAATGGCCAATTCCCCAAGTAGCAATTCTCTATGACACGTGATCTCTTTTTGCCTACCTTCCCATCATCATCTCTGAGACTTCTCCAATAGCCTTCCAAGCCAGATACCTTTGTCCTGGCCTCCTCTGAAGCACCGGCATCCCTCCATAGGTCACATGCTTTTATGTTCTGAGTATCAGTTCTTTTTCATGCCTTGTTCAGACGTCCATCCATCTAGTGATCTCTTATACCCTGTTTCAAATTCCCTCTTGNGAAGCCTGTCTCTAGTCTCTAGGCAGAATTCATCATCCCTTCCCTTCTGTTTTTATGTATTTTATCACATCTCCATTTTGGCTCCAATCTAATTTGTAGTATTTTAATGTATCTCCTCCACTGGGCTAACAGATCTTCAAGAGGGAAGATGTCATCCTATGCAGGCATGTACACACACACACACACACACACACACACACACACACATACACATATACACATGCACACATTTAGACACATAGATACATACACATAAATATGCACATATAGGCATATGTATTGTAAGTTAAAAGCATTATACATGACCTTCAAGTTTGTGTTGTTCAGCTAGTCTTTAGTTTNTCCCTCTTCTCAGCAAATTTCTTCCCTCTTAGGATGGTGTGGAAGTGTGGAAGCAGTTTCTGAAGATGCAATGANTTTGAAGATGGACTATTAAGTTCCTATGCAGGGTTAACCAGATCAACAGCTGGACAGTTAATCACAAAATAAAGACAGGAANCACGAACAACACTGATTTTGCATTTTGCTTTAACCTAAAACAAGCGTGCACACTTTCCCCACTCTCTTGGGTCAAACAAGGCACTCTAACTATGTGTTTCCATAAATCATGCCCACAGTGTCAAATGTGCATTTTACAGTTCCACTTCTGCTTTGGAGAGCTCTAAAGCATGCAGGCCANTGTCTTCATGCCCATAGGTTGTTCAAACTTTCTGAATAGGTATCCTCTTGAGAAGACTATTTTTAAAAAATTATTTATTACACGTGTGTCTGTGTGTGTGTACGCATGCATATGTAAAGTCAGAGAACAATTTACAGTAGTCAATTCTCTCTACCATATGAATCCCCAAGCTCACACTCAGGTCATCAGGCTTGGTAGCAAGCACCTTAACTCACTGTGCCACCTTGCCACCCCAAGCAGACTATTTTTAATGATGACTAATAAATAGCTTCCTNGTGTATTGATGGCCAGTCTTTGTTGTCATCTTGACATACTTGGCAATTAAGGATTTGCTGCTATTGTATTGGTCTGTGTATATGTCTGTGGGGTATTTTCTTGATTGGTAGTTAATATAGGAGAGACTAGCCCACTATGGGCAGTACTGTTGCTGGGCAATTGGGCTTGGGCTGTGTAAGAAAGCCAGAGGTGGGAGGGAGGGAGGGAGGGAGGGAGAGAAAGAGAGAGAGAGAGAGCAGAGAAAGCATTTTTCCTTCATGGATCTCTTTCCTTGACATCTATCTCTCTGTGATAGACCGTAACCTTTAAATCAAATAGGTCCTTCTCTATCCCAGGTTGCTTTTGGTTATGGTGTTTATCTCA
The DNA here is from genome assembly GCA_001675575.1 of Neotoma lepida. NCBI lineage: Eukaryota > Metazoa > Chordata > Mammalia > Rodentia > Cricetidae > Neotoma > Neotoma lepida. The sequence continues at coordinate 113,073 of LZPO01108076.1, read as the reverse complement.
ACAATACAAAGTAACTAAAACACGTGTTGAGAACTTTCTATGAATCACTGAGTCACATGCTTGGCACAAAAGATCTCAGTATCACTCTCCCAGCACCACCACTGGCACAAAGCTTTGAAGCAAGCATATTTTTCCCCCTCGGGGAGGTAACTTGTTTGTGGTAGAGTATCTGTATGAATGGATTGTAGCAATGTTTTTAACATTGCTAAGAAGCCAATATCTCTGAACTATTCCATCTGAAACAGACAAGCAAGCAAGACTACAAGCCTCACTGCATGTTCAAGGCAGCTGCTTGAATTCTTAGAGAGCATAACTCACTCAATTCTCATAAGCTTATAATGAGATAAGAATTGTTCATGCCATTGTTTTTCAAGATTCTATTTCCAATATGTGTACACATGTATGTGCACATGCATGTGGTACCTGCAGAGAAGAATGGGTCAGATCTCTNGCAGCTGAATTTACAGGCATTTGTGAGCCACCCAATGTGGGTGCTAGGAACTGAACTTGGGTCCTATGGAAGAANAAGNTTTCTTAAATGCTGAGCTCCCTCTCCAGTCCTAGTGTCTTTGTTTTTAAGATGAGTGTGGTGGTTAGAAAGAAAATGGCCCCCAAAGGGAGTGGTACTATTAGGAGATGTGGCCTTGTTGGAGGAAGGTGTGTCACTGTGGCAGCAGGCTTTGAGGTCTCTTTTGCTCAAGCTTCCCTCAGTGTGATACTGAGACCATTTCCTGTTGCTTGCAAGCTGAAGAACTCTCAGATCCTTCTCCAGNACCATGNCTGCCTGTGCACCACCNTGTGCCACCATGATAACTGGGCACTAAATCACTGAACTGTAAGTGAGCNGCCCCAATTAAATGTTTTCCTTATAAGAGTTGCCGTGGTCATGGTGTCTCTTCACAGCAATAGAAACTCTAAGACAGATGAAACAGGGGCACTGCTAATAAATCTCCTAAGTCGAGCTGGGCAGATAAAGCCAGGGGGCGGGGTTGATTCCAGGGCCCACCCTCCTAATCAGAAGCAATGGCACACAGGGCTAGCAATTTCTAGCTTGAAGAATTTTGGAATTGATTAAACCAAATGGCAATCAGTTTGGTCAGATGNTTGCCACCAGTCTGGTCTTCTTTTTTTTCCACACATGTCTGTCTGCAGGAGTTTATACATTTAGCTTTGGTTTGTTGTTGTTTTCTTGATCCGTTCACAGTCTCTCTAAAATTGAAATTGAAATGATGCCAGTTTGTGGGGCACCGAACACCCACTTTGCCTCAGAAGCCAAAAGACCACCAAATCTGTACATAAAACAACCCAGAAAAATCAATTTTCTGTGCAGACACAATTTCTCTTGAAAGGTGACACAGTCCTTTAAAAATAGCTATGGGCTCCATTGTGCAAAGATACTGACAGCCACTGACAGCTTTTAGGGAGGTGTAACATTCCCAGGCAGTCAGCCTGCATGGTTCTCCAAGATACTGATCAGTAATTCGATCCGGGGTAGAGTGCTAAATGTTGGAGGTTAAGCTGCCGTGTTCTTATTACTAATCAAACTGCAACATCATGCCTCAATCTCCTCAGGCCCTGCAAGGAAGGGGCAAATTATTGAGAGATACCAGCCCTGACTCCAGGCTTTCCAAGTCTTGCTTGTTGCCAGCATCCTTCTTGACTCCATCTNGATGAGGTGCTCTGAGGGCGCCCAGTGGAGTCTTGGAGATTAGGGTTAAATGACAACCCAGCCAGCCTCTTTCTGCTCTTATAAGGCAGAGATTAAAAGAAAGGATGTGGGGCATTGGAGCAAACTCCTGGAAAGTTCCTTCCAAGTGTGTGTGTGTGTGTGTGTGTGTGTGTGTGTGTGTGTGTGTGTGTGTGCTTATAAGATGGTGGGTGTGCTTGTATGTGCATATGCATTTCAAGGCCTAAAGAAAACTTCAGGACCTATTCGTTAGGTGCTATCAGTTTTATTTGGTTTTGTTTGTTTGTTTTGAGACAGGGTCTCTCACTGGCTTGGAACTTGCCAAGAAAGCTAGGCTGGCTGGCCAGCCAATGAGCCTCAGGCATCCTCCTGTCTCCACTTCCCCAGCACTTGAATTACAAATGGATGCCCTCATGCCCAACTTGGCTTTGATTTTTTATTAATTTTTGAATGTTTCATGCAACACATTTTGCATTTGCCCCCTCCCCCAACTCTTCCTTGATCCACCAACTCCCCAATTCCCTATTTACCTAACTTATTTTTAATCTGTTAAGACAAATTTGTCCTCCCCAAATACTCTTGGATGTGTGGTCTTCCACCAGAGTGTGCTCAGCTTACCAGGGACTACACTCTAGAGAAACTGTCTCTCCCTGTCCAGCAGCTAACAATTGTCAATAGCTCCATGTCTGAGGGTGAGATTGTGTGCCCAATTCCCTTCTCCACAAGGAGATTGGGGCTGGCTTGAGTTTGCACAGGTGTTGTACATGCTGTTCCAGCTACCATAAGTTCCTATGTATAGCTGTCCTGCTGTGTCCAAAATGGACTCGGGTCCTCGTGGTTACAAGACAAGTACTTTACTGAGTTTTCTCTCTGGACNCTCACTCATGGCTGAAGAAGCTTCTCTGGGGCCTGCTGCTCCCTTGCACTCCTGAGTCTTTTGCAACATTGGTTATTAAATGGGCAATGCTTTCACTAGCAGGAAGAGACCCTCATTCTGTGATCCACCTCCAGATCATTGAGTCTCTAAGAAAAATGACTTGAAAAAAATCAGGTCTGGTTGGCATGTCAGCATTTGGGTAGAATTGTGTCATAGTTTTAGACTCGGCCTTCTNATCAACAAGCATCATCGAAATTAAAAATAATCACAGATGGGGAGCACAGAGCTGGGTGAGGTCACAGGTTAGACTGCCTTTCCTATGCTCATCCTTTAAAGGTCAAGCTGATGCTGATGTGACTGGGACACCAGTCTGCAAGTATATGTTTGATACTGGCCATTGTCATCCTGCATCCAACCCAAGTGTTCTGGGATCTCTGCCTCTTGCAGAGGAACCACTCTCACTTCTAGGTTTGATTGAAGGTTCCCAGCATCCCTGGCCTTTCCTCTGCAAGCAGGGGCTGCTGTGTTAGGCAGCTGTGCTGAGACAGGCTGCTGGAACTCTTACCACATAACCCTGTAATGCCAGTGCACTGGGAGGTTGTCCATAAGTGGTCATCTGAGCACCGTGGTGTGCTGGACAGAGGTGTGGTTGTTCAGTTGGTCTGTACTCTGACCAAGTATGTCACACAGCTACTTAAGCTGCAAGTGAGTCATTGGGGTGCTGGTNCCCCGGAGATCAGCAGAACCTGAGCAAGAGGTAACATTCATTCCTCTGTACACAGATGTCAGATCCTTGGCAGGAAAGAGAAGTTTCGTTTTCACTCACGCCATGCTTGGTGATAGGTGGAGGACACCAGAGCCAGAACTCCATACTGTAACTTTGTACCCAGATGTTGCTGTGGCACTTAGGAGGGTGGCCATGGTTCAGAACACTTCCATACAATTACAATAAACTGAGCTCTGAGGTGAGAAAAGGTGGAGGCAAGCATGGATTCCAGGCAGCAGGAATACAGCATGTAAAGGCCTTGTGGAGTGAGGACAAAGGGTAGGCTGAGGGAACTATAAATTGCTCAATGAGAAAGGGCAGAGGGTGCAAAGAGAGCTGCCCAAGTAGACATTCGTCTTGCTGTTTGACGTCAGAGCTGTGGAAATCCAGAAGCTTCTGACGCCAGATAGTCAAGGTGTTGGTGGCTAGNANGNACCTATTCTAAAAATTGCCCTGGTTATGGGGAGATTGGGTTACAAGGCAGCAAGAGTGGAATCAGAGTGAGCAAGTAGAAGTGTACTGCAATGGTCCAGGCAGGAGGTACTGGTAACTNAGACTAGGGTGGTAACAACGGAATTGGGAGAAGGGCAAATCTGAGAAATACCAGGAGGTCAAAAGTTCAGGACTGGCAATGATCGGATGTGTTGAACTGGAGAATTGTTAATAAGGGTTGTAAAGACCCCCTGGGATCAGGGAATGCAGTTTGGCACTGGATCTGTACCCATAAAATCTCCAAAATTGAAATTAAAATCAGAAAATTTTTGCAGAACTGGAAATTGTATTTTGGTGTGTGTATGGATGCTTTGCCTATGTGTGTGTGT